>PVIU01011348.1:0-65234 GCA_004026605.1 Ondatra zibethicus | reverse complement strand
CCAGTTATGCCAGCACCACTTGTTGAATATGCTTTCTTTTTTCCATTTGATATTTTTTGCTTCTTTATCAAATATCAGGTGTTCGAAGATGTGTGGATTGATATCCGGGTCTTCTATTCGGTTCCATTGGTCCTCCTGTCTGTTCTTATGCCAGTACCAGGCTGTTTTCAGTACTGTAGCTCTGTAGTAGGGTTTGAAGTCCTGGATTGTGATGCCTCCAGAAGTTCTTTTGTTGCCCAGGATTGTTTTGGCTATCCTGGGTTTTTTGCTTTTCTGAATGATGTTGAGTACCGTTCTTTCAAGGTCTTTGAAGAATTTTGTTGGGATTTTGAAGGGCATTGCGTTGAATCTGTGAGACAGGGTCTTACTCTGTAGTGCAGACTAGCTTCAAGTATACCATCTCCCTGCCTCAGCCTCCTTAGTTTGGGTTATAGACATGGACTACTACAGTCAGCTACAAGGCTATATTTAAGAAGCTGAGGAAGCTGGCTGTGGTGTTAATCCCAATACTTGGGAGGGAAACTGAAGATGGGAAGATGTTGAATACCAGGCCAGCCTGAGCAAGAGAAAGGGAGGGAGGGAGAGAGGGAATCAGGCAAGGCAGAAAGATGTAGGATAGGTAGTGTTTCACAACAACAACACTTGATTTGTTACAGAACAGCTGTTCTGCTCTCTGTGCAGGCTGATGTCTGTCATTAACTCAGGAGATAGCTCTGCAGATGTGGGGAAGTGGGGGAAGTTGTCTGTGATGTTTAAAGTAACAGGTCAGAATTCCAAAGCTGCCTTTCACCTTGACCTAAAACACTGTTGGGCTGAGTACTGTTGGCTTGCAGCACTTCTGTGTCTGAAAGTCAGTTCTTGTATCTGAATTCTTGAAAAGTTGGACAGCAAATGCTTGAGATTTTATTCTTCGAGGTACTCTGCACAGAAAAGGTTTTTATTCTTTTGGGAGTTGTTCAAGCTGGTGTAGTATAACTTCATACCTACAACCTGAATGTTTTCCATTTGACTCGGGGACTGAGTAAGGGGTGAGTTGTTAGAGGGTGCAGTGTGCGCTGCTTCCTCAACATTGGCGTAGAAGTAGTAGGGTAGGCGCCTGCCATTGATAGTCTCTGACTGTCATGCATCGCCTGCTTTTGGAGAAAAGTGTTTACTGAGAGAGTTAAATGCATAGTAGTTGTCGTGGCACCTCTTGTTTTAGGTGCTAGACTAACACACAGTGGATGAGATTACGTAATAACTCATCCCAGTATGATGAGCCGTCCCAGTAACTTCCCCAGAGGGTTTAACTGTCATATATTTGAAATCAGCCCTTTGATATTTAGCTATGTAGATGCATACTTGTAGGATTGAGGTTTTGTTTTTTGTTTTTTGCTATAGAAACTTTGGAAGCCTTAAAATACAGAGTTTAGGGTTTAAGCTAGAAATATTTTCTGTAAAGGTATAAGTAGGGGTGGGGCTGGTAAGGTGGCTTAGCAGTTAAGAGCACTATCTGCTCTTCCAGAGGACTTGGGTTCAATTCCCAGCACCTACATGGCAGCTCACACCAGTCTGTAGCTTCAGTTCTAGAGGATCAAACACCCTCACACAGACACACCTGCAGGCAAAACACCAATGTACATAAAATAAAAATAAATCATTATTAAAAAAGATGTAAGAAGCCAGGCGGTGGTGGTGCACGCCTTTAATCCCACCACTCTGGAGGCAGAGGCAGGAGAATCTCTGAGTTCAAGGCCAGCCTGGTCTACAAGAGCTAGTTCCAGGGCAGGTTCCAAAGTTACAGAGAAACCCTGTCTCGAAAAACAAAAAAATGAAATGTCTACTTTAAAAAAAAAAAAAAAAGATGTAAGAAAGACCCATGTGGCTTGGTTGGTAGAATTCACCTTGAATGCATAAGGCCTGGGTTCAGTCCCTAGCACTGCACGTATGCACAAACACACACACACACACACACACACACACACACACACACACACACACACACACGTAAATAAGACAGAATTTTTTTTTTTGTTAGCAGCTTCCAGTTTCTCATTTTTTCTAGCAAGGGATAACTATATTTGGTAGTAGTCTCTCTTGACTGTTTAGGCTGTGGTTGTCACATGAATGTGGCCTGAGTGTGCTCACAGTTGTTTGTGTGCTTTGTGCTTCATAGAAATGAAAATGAAACTAGACCTCTGAAAGGAAGTTGAAAAAGAACAGCTGTTCCCTCTCTCCCTCCCTCTTGAGACAAAGTGTCACCATGTAACTGGGACTGCAAGATTGTCCTGTGGCCACACACACACACACACACACACACACACACACACACACACACACACACACACACACACACACACACACGGTTTTCTTCTTCAGATCATTGAAATACTTTATCCCTTCTAAGGCTGGTTAATATCTTTCCCTGAGCTCATTTATCACAGTTTAGCTTTGTTAGGTGTAGGAAGGAATTTCTGTCTGTCTCCATGGAGCAGCCTCCACACACCAGCGTTATTGGGGAACCTCCATGGGGTTTGTCTTCTGCAGTGACGTGCACATCCTTGCATCTCCAGACTACTATAGCCACAGAGCTATGGCCATGTCCAGGCTTTTTAGAGCTACTGGATGACTTCTTTTGATCTGCCATTCTTCCTTCCTTCCTTCCTTCCTTCCTTCCTTCCTTCCTTCCTTCCTTCCTTTCTTTCTGTTAAGATTTATTTATTTATTTTAAGGATGTGAGTGCTCTATCTGCATGTACAACTTTATGGCAGAATTTATGCCAGAAGAGGGTATTTGATCCCTGTAGAAATGGCTGTGAGCCACCATGTGGTTGCTGGGAATTGAACTCAGGACCTCTGGAAGAACAATCAGTGTTCTTAACCTCTGGGTCATCTCTTCATCCCCTCCTTTTGGTTTTTCTGATGTTATTATCTCAAAATTGGTACACTGCAAGGTGGTGTGGTCTTTTTGTTTTTTGTTCGTTTATTTTAAATGTGATATTCTGTGATAATAGAGCATTACTGCCTTAATCATATATGGAACTTAATTTCCAAAATCATAAAGCACACATGAGTTATCCTTTTGTTCTAGAAAAACCTGTTCATGTATATGAGATAACCAAACAATAGTAACAGATCTCTAGACCAGTGGTCCTCAACCTTCCTCTTCTGAGACCCTTAATATAGTTCTTCATGTTGGGGTGACCTCAGCTGTAAAATTATTTTCATTGTTGCTTTATAACTAATGTTGATACTGTTATGAATTGTAATGTAAATACCTTTTATTTCATGTGGTCTTAGGCAACCCCTGTGAAAGAGTTGTTTAACTCCCAGGTTGAGAAACACTCTGAGTGTGTGTATGTGTGTGTGTACATGCACATCTGTGGGTGCCAAGGACAACTTGAGGGAGTTGATTTCCTCCTTCTGTTGTATGAATTCTGGGGTCAGATTGAGTTCACCCAGCTTTACAGTAAGTGCCTTTTGCCCACTGCCCTGTTCCTCCCACCTTGAGTCCCCTTTGCTGAGTGGTATGAAACATTGTGTTGCTCAGTGGTGTGTGGGCAGATGTGCACGTGCGTGTGAAGAGGCCTCTTCCTCAGCTCAGTAAGAAACTCCAGCACAGGACTGCTGATTTCCTAACATTCTTTTTTTTTTTCTTTTGCTTGAACTCAGGGTCAGAGGCCTGGCCTCCAGGGGTTTGTCTTAAATATGTCGGGGGAGACCAGTTTGGACATGTGAACATGGTGATGGTGAGATCACTAGAACCCCAAGAGATTGCAGATGTCAGTGTCCAGATGTGCAGTCCCAGCAGAGCAGGAATGTATCAGGGACAGTGGCGGATGTGCACTGCTACAGGACTCTACTATGGAGGTGAGTATGTCCTCATGCAGGCTAGGGCAAATGAATTAGGCAGCACCTGGCAAGCTTCACATTGTTGCTTACAAAACTTATGAATGCGTAGCAGTAGCACTGTGGCCTCTTGTTACCCATGCAGGTAAATGCCGTGAAGTTATTGACACATTGGTCCAGTCTAGTGCACTTCCTTTTACCCTAGAAATTTAAACTTCAGTGGAGTATATTAGATACACTTGCATTGTAAATAACCATTTACTGGGGGGTGCTGACTTCACTGTTTAATCCCATAGTGCTGTCAGGCTACTGGCTGCAGGCCTCTTGACCAGCCCTAGGCTTACAGACTTAAGATGTAGATCAAAGAGTGCACGAAATGTGGGTGTTCTTCCAGTCCCGGGGACTTGACCTACTGCTGACACCTCTTAGCCCTCCCTTTATTGCCTCACTTTTTAGACAGGGATGCATACTCTACATTTTCCAGTTGCTCTCCAACCCTATGAGCACTCCACAGTAAGTAGTTAATAGCAACTGCCCAACCAGTTGCCAAATCGAGTAGCCATCAGAATCTGCACACTGCTCACCCTAGTGTCCTTAGGTACCTCGCTGCACGTGTTTCTTGAAAGGTAGTGTCCTCAGCTCCTGTCCTGTTTCTCCTCCTCCCTGCTTAGTTGTAATTTTACCCCGAAATTACTGCCTTGTGAGCTGAATCCGTTTGGACCTGCTGACCTCATGCACCTTGTGGCATCAGCTGCTCCCAGTTGTCTGCCCAGGATGCTCACATTCACCTCTGTGGCCAGGGCCTGTTTTCTGGGCTTCAGGTTGTAACTGATTATGGACAGATCACCTGGATATTTTGTCGATTTGGGTTTTAAAATTTCCCGTCAGCAACATCCTGTGGTAACAAGGCCAAAACCCTAGATTGGACATTTGTTCTCTCCACCTTTCTTAATTACAAACTGATTCCTACTGGTTCCTCTATATCCTGTGCCTTTGAGGGAGTTCTTGACTGGCCTGGAAGGTAGTAGGACCTTTGGAATTACATCAGTCATCCTGGAGGTCATGGTCTCCTAGTCAGCCCATGGAAACAGGTGATTTTACATACTGAAAGATGTTAGTGGTAGAAAGAATGTTTTATCGTGTTCCATGACATCATTGCTCTGCCTGGGCCTCCAGTAATGCAACCAGATCCCTTGGCAGAAGACGAAAACTTACCTTACATCCTGGCCGAAACCCCACCGCAGTCCCCGAAGATGTCCCTGAAGATGCCCCACAATTGTTTTTCTGTGTCCTCACTCGTGTTCTTGTTTGAAATCTTTCTTTCCACCGGATTTCTGCTCACACTCACTGCCTAACACCATCACTGTCCATTATTGCCTGCCCCAGGAAAATTCACTGGTCCCTTCCCGTCACTCCCACCTATATTATTTCATTTTCTGTGGATGGGTGTTTTCATGCAGTGCCTTTTGGAGACCAGAAGAGGACATTGGATCTCAGGAACTGCACTTAGGGGTGGTAGTGAGCCACCACACCAGTATCTTTGAGACAGAGTATGTTTTGCACAAAGCTATTCTGAGATCCCTATGTAGGTAAGAGTGACCAATGACTTTCTGAGCCTTCCACCTCCAGCTCCCAAGGGCTCTGATGACAAGCATGTGGTACCACTTCTGCCAAATTTGTCTCTCCATTTCTCCTTCTCTTCCCTGTTTTGGGGATAAAACTTCATCTCTTCCCCAAACACTGTCTTTTTTAGTTCAGGTCTCAGGCTATTATAACTCTGCATATAACCCAGGCTGGCACTAAACTCTTTTTTTTTAAAAAGATACTTAAATTTTGGTTTGGTTTGGTTTGGTTTTGATTTTTGAGACAGGGTTTCTCTGTGTAGCCTGACTGTCTTCTGGAATTCGCTCTGTAGACCAGGCCGGCCTCGAACTCATAGAGATCCACCTGCCTCTGCCTCCTGAGTGCTGGGATTAAAGGTGTGCGCTACCACCGCCTGATTAAAGATATTTGTTACAAGGAGCCTGCTTGTTCGTCCCGGCCACTTAGCCCCAAAATAATCACACTGAAACTGTATTAATTAAATCACTGCTTGGCCCATTAGCTTTAGCTTCTTATTGGCTAACTTTTACATCTTAATTTAACCCATCTCTATTAATCTGTATATCGCCATGTGGCAGTGGCTTAGATTCGGCATGTCTGACTCTGGTGGAGGCTCCATGGCTTCTTTCTGACTCTGCCTGCCTTCTCCCAGCATTCAGTCCAGTTTTCACCTAATTCTGTTCTTCCCTGCCACAGGCTCAAAGCAGTTCTTTATTCATTAACCAATAAAAGCAACACCTAGAAAGAAGGACCTCCCACACCAGATATTTACTTTTTTTTCTTTGTTTTTTATTTTTTCAAGATAGGGTTTCTCTGTAGCTTTGGAGCCTGTCCTGGAACTAGCTCTTGTAGACCAGGCTGGCATCAAACACAGAGATCTGCCTGCCTCTGCCTCCCGAGTGCACCACCACTTCCTGGCATAAAGATACGTATGTGTGCCTGAGTGTGTGTGTGTGTGTGAATGAGAGAGAGAGATACCATGTGCATGCAAGAGCCCTTTTAGGTTAAGAAAGAGTTTTCAGGTCCCTTGGGACTGGAGTTACAGATGGTTGTGAGCATCATTGTGGGTGCTGGGAAACCCAAATCCCCTGTAAGAGCAGCGCACACTCTTAACCACTGAGCCAGCTCTCCAGCTCCAGCATTGAACTCAAAAGATCCTCTTTCCTCAGACTACCAAATACTAGAATTACAGATGTGCGCCCCATGCCTTTCTCAGTATAGCTTTTGCTTTGTCCCTTTATAAATTTTGTTTGTTTTGCAGCAGGATTTCTCGATGTAGCCCAAGCTTGTCTTGGCTTGTAGTGATCCTTCTACTTGTTCCTTTCAAGTACTGCAGTTTCAGGTGTGTGTCGCCACGCCTGCTGTATGCTCGGTTTGTTTTGTCTTGTTTTCCTCGAACATGCTGCAGCTTAGTGAAGTTTAAAACGAATATCCCTGTTCTTATATGAGAACTAGTAATGTCAGTGGCTGTGTTGTTGACTTGTTGTGTTGCTGACATAAGCATTTTCCTCACTGTTTCAGAGGGTGCCAGAAGGGAAGGCATGACAGCTGGGTCATTCTTTCCATGGTCGGTGCTTTTGGTGCCATCTTGTGCATATCTTGGCTCATCAGGACAGAGGTGAACCAGACTGCTCCTCAGAGGCCCACCCTTAGTGGTTTATGTGCTGGTGTGTGTACCACTACCCTGCCTTCTTCCGGTTTTCCCATCCTGTAGCACATCTCCAGTAATCATGTGGTGTGACCCTCTGCTTCCTCTTCCCTCACCCAGAGTTCAGATGGCTGTGGTTTGAAAGAAACCTGCATTCACACAGCTGTCTGAATCTCCAGTCTCCAGCCACCTACTGTTGTACTTGGTACCTCTTCTGGCTCTTTTGCCCCTTTTCTCACTGTCTAGCTTGGAGTAACTTGAAATTCTTCTAATTTTCCTGCTGAGTGCTAGAATTATGTGTGGGCCACCATCCTAGTGCTGGGTTAATGTGTGGGCAGCTTTCCTAGGCTCCTTTTTACTTGTTAACCCTCCTTTTAGAGCATTCTTCATTTTGAGCTAGTGGAATGGCTCAGTGGGGAAAGTGCTTGCACCCGGGAGCTGATTTTTATACCCATAACCAACACACATATGTGAAGGAGGGAACCGGCTATTGGAAGTAGTCCTTTGACCTCCACATGCATGCTGCACAGTAGGGGCATATATGCACCACACTCATACACTAAATAAGTATAATTATTTTCATTCTTTTTGGAAAAAGGATACAAGCATTCTTTTTTGTTTGGTTGTTTTTTGAGACAGAATCTCAGTATGTAGCCTTGACTGTCTTAGAACTCACTGTGTAGACCAGGCTGGCCCTAAATTCACAAGCAGTCCAGCCTCTCTTATCTTGGTGTGCGCCACTGTGCGTGTGCGTGCGCGTGTGCGCGCGCACCCACCCACCCACCCACCCACCTTAAAATTTATTTTTTATCTACCTGAGTGTTTTGCCTGCATGTTTGTGTACTGTGTGTGTGCCTGGTACTCTGAGAGGCCAGAAGACATCTAATCTCCATTGAACTAAAGTTACAGGTGGTTGTGAGCTTGAGTCTGGTGCTGGGGACTGAATCCAGGTTCTTAACCTCAGAGCTGTCTCTTCAGACCCTTAAAAAAATCCTCTTTACTGTTCTTTAGACATCTTCCATGTAAGAGGCTCAGTGTCCAATATTAGGTAGGAGCAACTCTTGAATTAAAAATAACATAGTTTGGTTTTTGGTAGAAATAATACTGTAAACTGATGTGGGCTGTGTGAAAAGTGTTTTAGAAGTAACATTTAAAGTTATAAATGAAATTTAAAATTTTCAAGTTTTTCTGAGATTGGGTTTTGCAGATTCAGAGAAGGAAGCCTGCCTCCAGGTATGCTGTCACCAAGTGGTTAAGGCTGGTCAGATCTGCTAAGCCAAAGGCAGTTTGAAATGGTCGTCCTCTTCAGAGAGTAAAGGGAGGGTTTGGAGGGAGGAAAAGATGCAGTTACATTACAGTCTCAAAAGTGAAGTATATTTAAAGTTAAAAAGAAAAAAAGAAAAGAAATCACTGTGTTTCTCGTACAAACCTTCATCCAGAAATATAGATGGATATGTTCTGAACCTCCGTGACTGTGATGTAGACATGTAGATGGATATGTTCTGAACCTCTGTGACTATGGAAAGGCAAGTCATATGAAGCAGTGACTTTTGTATGGGGCAGTGACTAAACGCATGCTTGTGTGCCGGAGTTTGAATTCTTGAAAGCCTCACTGTCACTGAGCTGAGCAGCCTCAACTGATGCTGCTAGCATCATTTTTTTTTTTTTGTGATTGCCCCATTACCCTACAGTTCCCACCCACAGAGGATTTGGTAGAAGGGCCATGATGTTTTGAGTTTGTGGGGTTTTGTTTGTTTTTGTTGTTTGAAACAGGGTTACTCTATTATGTAGTCCTAGCTTTCCTGGAGCTCACTCTTTAGACCAAACCGGCCTCAAACTCACAGAGATGAATCTCCTTTTGCTGCCTCCCAAGTACTGGGATTAACAGTGTGTCGTTGTCCCAGCCCCCATGATGTAATTTGAAAACAGCACTGTCACCCCTGTTGTGGCAGAGTTACCTAGTGTAACACTATAGAGTTCAGTGTTCTGAATTTAAGGTAGTGGTGGTTTCTTTTAACTTAGAAGCTGTTTGTGCCTGTGTTTGTTTTTTGTTTGTTTGTTACACAGGTCTCACTGTAGCCCTGGACTCCTGGACCTCACCATGTGAATCAGGAGCCTTAAGCTAACAGGCAGCTGTCAGCCAGGCTAACTGAACACATTGAATATATGATGCATCCTCATTTCAGAAACTCTTATAGGTGGGAAGTAAGAATTCAAACTTAAATGCATACAAAGTTTTGTTGAATTATTTTGCAGTAGGAATTTCTAGTAAATATCCTTCTATATTCTTGTCCCAGATCAGACAGACAGAGGATCTACAAACAGCCTGAGGCTGTCAGAATTGCTTTGTGTTCAGTCTTGGTGTGAGTGAGTCAGTACATGGGGCTTTTGAACTTGATCTTGGTCTGCAGTGTAAATTCCTGCTTAAAATGTGACCATTACCTTACGGTTAGAGACCCCCACCAGCCTTTAGGTTAAAGGTGGGTCACTAAGGGAAGGGAAGGCTTGTAGTCTTTTCCTGTCATGGTGGTTGACACCAGCCATATATGCTCTCGTGGATTTCAGTTAGAAATCAGTTAATTCCCTGCTTTTTTTTGTTTGAGTGTTTGAGACAGGGCCTTTCTATGTAGCCCTGGCTCTCCTGGAACCTAGTATGTAGTAGACCAGGCTGACCTCAAAGGCATTAAGATCTGCCTGCCTTTATTTATTTTGTATATAATGTTCTGCCTATATGTGTGCCTTCAGGCCAGAAGAAGGTACCAGATCTCTTTACAGATGGTTGTGAGCCACCATGTGGGTGCTGGGAATTGAACTTGGGTCCTCTGGAAGAGTAGCCAGTGCTCTTAACCTCTGAGCCTTCTCTCTAGCCCCAACTTGAGATTTTTTTAAATGTTCTCCTGAACTGGTGAGATGGCCCCTTGAGTAAAGGTCTTTATCACCAAGCCTAATAAACTGAGTTCCATCTCCTGGATCCTCCGTGGAAAGAGAGAGCCTATTCTGCAAGTTGTCCTCTAACCTCCACATGTACACTGTGGCATGCATACATCTTACACACACATAATAAATTAATTTTAAGATGTCATTTAAAACATGCTTAATAATGCATTCTGTTTATTTCAACATAGTATCATTTCACTATGTGACTGGCTAATGATTTGCTGTGTAGGACAGAGCCCCTCCTTATACATTCTACCAGTTTTTTTGGTGAGGAGGATAGCCTCTGGGAGTTCATTTTCTGCTTGGTGCAAGACACAGTTCTGAGGTCAGGATAGCTCAGTGTGGCCAGGTGGTGGTGACAAACACCTTTAATCCCACAGCACTCAGGAGGCAGAGGCAGGCGGATCTCTGTGAGTTTGAGGCCAGCCTGGTTTACAGAGCTAGTTCCAGGACAGTCTCCAAAACTAAAAAGAGAAGCCCTGTCTCGAAAAACCAAACCAAAACAAGCTCCCCCACTTAAAAACAAAACAAAAAAACCCCAGCCTGTAGCCATGAATGAGAGAATGGACTTCTAGAGAAGAAGCAGGTCCACCATTGTCTATTGTGGATCTTGGGAATACAGCATGGTGGAACATAGCACCCACAGAGTACTTAGTCCTCCACAGGAGCTGTGACTGAATAGTGTCCCGACAGCATGGGGAAAGGATGGCCGTAGTGTGTGGTCATCTGTTGGGGTAGGGACGCCTGAGAGCTGGTCCCAGGTTAGGCCCTAAAAGGATGCTTCTCAGAAGATTCACACACCTGTACCAATTATTGGTCTTGGGTTTGGGGGTTTGTTTTTGGTTTTGTTTTGAGATAAGGTCTCCCTATGTAGCTCTGGCTGGACTGAAACTCAGTATGTAGACAGGACTGACCTCAAACTGACACAGATTGACCTGATTCCCAAGTGCTAGGATTAAATGTGTGTGCTACCATGGCTAGCTATCCCAACTTTTATTTTATATGCATTGGTGTGAAGGTGTCGGATTCCCCTGAACTGGAGTTACAGTTGTGAGCTGACATATGGGCTGGGAACTGAACCTGGGTCCTCTTAAAGAGCATCCAGTGCTTTTAACTGTGGAGCCGTCTCTCTACCTTGACGTCCCAATTTTTCATAAGAAAATCTAGGGACCTTGGGCTGGCAAGATGGCTTTTCAGATGAAGGTGCTTACCACCAAGCCTAAGGATCTGATTCAGTCAGCAGGACTCAACAGTGGAGGAAGAATCAACTTTTTGTAAGTTATCTGATTCTCACGTGGATGCCATGGCACACGCGTCCATACATGCACACACAAATAGGTAAATGTAATAACATAATTAATAATACAATTTAAAAGAAGTTTTATAGAGCTCTAAATATTTTTCTTCTACAGAACTTGCAAATTAAACAATCTGGCCTGGAATTTTTTAGGTTTTTATTTGTTGGTTGAATTTATTTTCTTAGATTATGTCATTTGTTTTGTGTGACTATGATGGTTTGAAGGCACTAGTCCACTCAGCTACGTGTCAGTTTGTGTGCTGTCCTGCTGCCCTTCCAGCACGCGTGTCTGATGATAAATCCCCTTTCAACCTTGGTACTGTCAGTTTTCCTTCTTAACCTTCTTCTGTTGATAAGCTTGTCAATTTTATTGGCCTTATCTAAGAGTCAGCAGCTGGTTTTGTTCATTTTTGCATATTTTGTTTTCAGTTTTGTAGATGTAGATAGGGTCTTATATTTGTAACGAACTCTAGACTCAAAGGTTGAGGTGGAATTCTGCTCCTCAGAGAGGCTGGATAGCAAGCAAGTAGCTCCCCTCCTTTCCTGCATTTCTCCAGAAGCCCTTGTGTTTCTCCTCATCCCCCACGCCCCCCCAAAAAACCCCTTCTCCACCTGGCTCCTCCTCTACCACTTCCTGTCAGCTGGTTGCTGTCACAACAGCCAGCCTCCTGTCCACAAGTGAGTTTATTTAATCAAACACATCTTCTTTGCATCATTAAACAAATGTTCCAGAGCATAAACAAAAGTAATAGGCCTTAAAATAATATTTTTTTAAAGATTTATTATGTATACAGTGTTCTCCCTGCATGTATTCTTGCCAGCCAGAAGGGGGCACCAGATCTCATTATAGATGGTTGTGAGCCACCATGTGGTTGCTGGGAATTGAACACAGGACCTCTGGAAGAGCAGCCAGCGCTCTTAACCTCGGAGCCATCTCTCCAGCCCTTAAAATAATATTCTGTAACACCAAACTTTCTATATTTGGATCCTCTTGAATTTGTTACAGTTTGGGGTATGTGCGTGTCTACATGAGACAGACGGACAGATAGATGAAAGGGGCCTTGAAGTCAGAGGTCTACCTGCTTCTACTGTTTGTGTGTGTGTGTGAGAGAGAGAGAGAGACAGACAGACAGACAGACAGACAGACAGACACAAGGGGGCCTTGAACTCACAAAAGTCTGTGTTTTTGCTGCTGAGATTAAAGATACATACCACGACACCTGTCTTTGTTCTGTGTTTTGGAGACATGACCTGGCTTTGAGACATAGCTCAGGCTGGCCACGAACTCATGAGTTTCCTGCCCCAGCCTCCTGAGTCACAGATGAGCACCCCCACATCAGTGCTGTCTTTATTTTTAGTCTTTTCATGATGCATCTTTGCCCATCTCTGCATATAGCATGATTGAGACCAGACTGTTATGGATGGAATATGGGGTAAATTGTTTTCCCATTCTGACAGCCGTTTGTGTTTTTAAAAAACATAATTTATTTAATTTTTATTTTGTGTGCATTAGTGTTTTGCTTGTATTCATGTTTGGGTGAGGGCGTCAGACCCCCTGGAACTGGAGTGACAGACAGTTGTGAGCTACTATGTAGCTGCTGGGAATTGATCACAGATCCTCTGGAAAAGCAGCCAGTGCTCATAAATGCTGAGCCATCTCTCCAGCTCCCTTTTGTCTTTTAATTTGTATGTTTATGCCATTCACTGTAATAATCAAGAAGTGTATGGCTTGTCTTAGAAGACTATTCTGTTATGGATATAAGCACAGTTAATGTATATCTTCCCACTTAGTACCTTCTCCTTTCTGAGTTTTTTGTGGTGCAAGGGCTTGAGAAAACTTAAGGGTGGGGGGATTTCACTTGCCCTCCCCCAGTGAGCAAGCGACCTATAGTGTTTACATTTGTGTGTTTAAAATTAAAAACACTTTGATTTTTAGGTTTATTGTCGGTCTGTAGTTATTCATGGTTTCTCCTGCCAGCACCATTGACATTTTAGAACCTTTCTTGCTAGTTTCTAAGTACTTCATGAAGCAGTTTTGGTTTAGGGGTGTGTCCCAATGGTAGAAACTTTGCCTAGTACTTGCAAGGGTCCCAGGTTTGATTCCCAGCCCTGGAAAAAACAAAACAATTTATTGGTTATAATAATATATAATTGGTTATATATTAATGCCATTGGATTAATGACTTTTCTATTGCTGTTAAAACACCATGGCCAAGGCAACTTTTATCAAATAAAATATTGAGTTCTGCTTACAGTTTCACAGTGTTAGAGTCCTTGACAGAGTGAAGGGACAGCTGGGAGTTCACATCTTGCTCCACAGCCATAAGGTAGCGGGAATCTCATGACTCTTGAAACCTCAAAGCCCCATTTGATTCCTGTGACACATATCCTCTGTCTAACAGGCCACATCCCCTAATCCTGCCAACATGGTTTCACCACCTAGGGGACTAAGTATTCAACTATATGAGCCTATGGGAGCCATGTTCTTCCAAACCACTTCATTAACTAAAGTATCATGGTAGTTCTTTCTGTTTTGTAGAGAGAAGGATATTGATACAAGAGCTTGTTTAGCCCAGGCTGGCCTTGAACTCACCAAACAACTAAGCTGATTCTCCCATAGGTGGATGTCGCCACATCAGGCTTGTTCTGTTTTGAAGTAAAGGGTAATGAACTGAAGACACATTTTAGTGTATTAGTGCATCACAGTCTTGTTTAGCTGTCCTGTTCCCTTCTGCTCTTAGTATTGACAACCATGGACTCCTCTTTGTCTGCATGGCACCACCTTTCCTGGAATCCCAAAGTATATAAACTGTCACTAAAATATGTTCAGCATACCAGAGACAGAGTCTGGGTTACTTGCAGAGTGAACAGATAGGATCTACCTGGTTCATTTGTAGTTTATTATTATTAATTATTATTTCTCCTCTTACACTACAGAAAGAGCATAAGTCACAGCATTTAGATTTGAATTCATTTGGATTGATTTCAGGAATGCAGTAACCACTAACCTGTAGAAAGTAGTACCTTTCAGTGACTGTTTCTATATTCTGAAAGCAAATGAGTACCCACCTCCCAGGATGTTGAGAGAATTAGGAACATTGGTGACCAACCCTCTTAGGACAGACCTGAGGAGGCATCAGCTAGGTCTGTTGTGAGCCCTTTAAAAGTAAAGGGCTGGGCGCTCAGCGCAGAAGCCCACCTCACTGCCAGCTTGTCTCACAGGGACCTATCGTAGTCATTTCCGCAAGGGCTTGTTTGTTTGTTTGTTTGTTTGTTTCGAGACAGGGTTTCTCTGTAGCTTTGGAGCCTGTCCTGGAACTAGCTCTGTAGACCAGGCTGGTCTAGAACTCCCAGAAATCCGCCTGCCTCTGCTTCCTGAGTGCTGGGATTAAAGGCGTGTGCCACCACTGCCTGGCCTGTGTACATTTATATATGCGCCAGCACTCACAGCTGCTCATGTGTGGGAGTCAGAAGATGGCCTTGGATGAAAGCCTTTGCTCTCTGCCTGGTTTAAAATGGTACCTGTCTGTCCTCACTGTGTACATTGTTCTGTCTGTCCTCACTGTGTACATTGTTCTGTCTGTCCTCACTGTGTACATCAGTCTAGCTGGCTTCTCAGGAGATGTGTTCCCATACTAGTTCCATGTCCTCCTGGGGATTTAAACTCAGTCATTACACAGCATAGCCTTATGCAGTGAGTCGTTTTCCCAGCTGCTTTTTAAGGCTTTTCTTAAGCTTTTTTGTTGATTTATTTGCTTGGAATTTAGTCAAGGACAGTCAAACATTCCCGGTCATAGAGCAGCACGAGCATTGAACACAGCTTCTTATTTCAGAGCAAAAGGGTCTGAGCCCTTGAAAGTAGTTTGTTCAAGATATGTTTGAATTTCTTACTGTTGTATAAAAAGGAGTAGCATTTGTATTCTGATAACCATATATTTTGGCTTCTGAAGGCCCATGGATGTTGGAGTTACTCTAGGCCTCTGAAGTGATGAAAAAAGTGTTTCCACCTCTTGGGTTGCATTGACATACCTATATATGTGAGATTCAGTGCCATGTGCTAGCAAACGTTGGAGATCAGGACTGTGTAGTTAGGATCAAGCTGTGAGATGTATGTTCTGGGTCAGCAGAGTTTCCTGATGCTTTTCCTTACCTCAGACCTTAACTTCAGGGAGGAGTGAGGGAGTGTGCACTTTTAACCACCTCTAGCTCTCTTCTTTCTTCTTCCTCCCTCCTCCCCCTTCCCCTTAGACAGGGTTTCTCATGTAGCCCTGACTGTCCTGGAGCTTACTCTTGTAGACCAGGCTGAACTCAAACTCAGAGATCCGCTTGCCTCTGCCTCTCAAGTTCTGGGATTAAAGGCGTGCGCCACCACCGCTTGTCTCAGCTCTAGCTTTTTATATAGACAAAGGGTGACAGCCAGTTGTATAGGAAAAACTATGGAGTGCTAATGGAACCACAGCCAGGGTAAAAGCTCACTAGAGATGGACCTGCCTGTAGGGCTGTAGATGCTTCCGTTTCACTGTCCTCTTCCCCACATCCTGCTTCACTGCACTGCCAGCTCCCATGGAGAGAAGCACACATGCTGAAGGAATCATCAGAACCAGGTGACCCAATAAACACATGGGAATTACTAGACAGGAAAATTGTTATTTTGTGTGACTGAGTCTCATTGTATATCCCAAGTTGGCCTTGTGGCAATCCTCCTGCCTCAGATTTCCAAATGCTGAGATTGTAGGCAGATACCACCACGCCTAGCTCAGACCAAGAATTTTTCAGAGTATGTGTGCATACTGTGTGTGCTGAGGGACGTGGGAGGGCACAGTGACTGCTGAGCAGTGTGAGCAGAGCTTGAAGACTCGCAGAATGAGGAGGGGAGAAGTGCAATGGACACAGCTCAGAAAGGAGTCCAGGCAGGAGGCTACTCATCAAAATTCTGGAGCCATAGAGGAAAGAGGAAGAGGGCTGAAGACATCCCTGAGCAATAAAGACCACTTGCCACACCTCCCGAGCACCCAAGTTTAGTTCCCAGCACTCACATTGGGTGCTACTCCAGGGGATGTCATACCCTTTCCTGACCTGAAGTCACAGTGCATGCTTGATACACACAAATACATAATCTTTCCCCCACTAGCCTGACTGTTCATTTGAAAATGTCTTGGAAAAATTTCAAGTCATGCTTTGTCAGTTACCCATTTGTTATGTGACTTTTCAACCTTGTTTGCAACTTGGTACATTGTAAATAACCAGGTTGTTCTTCAGCATATTTAGAATAGAGAGGTGGCGCAGTATATGTGGGGATCTGTTCTGGCCTCACTAGCTGCTTTTTGAGTTTCTCTTCTTTGACCAGATGTACATATATATGCATATAAATCAGACCTGCAGGCATGGTTGTCAGCTTTCCTATTCTGGAGGCTGCCATATCTATAACCCTTTCAGCTCAAGTTTTCAGACGGAGAGCACAGAGGGACAAATCAGTTCAGTTTGACTTGTGTCACCACAACCCCTCTACATAATACATCTTTAAAAACAAAATGAGAAAGGGACTATGTGCCAGTCACACAAGGTAGAAAAGAAAAAGATACTGGGACAAGAAAAGGTGGTGGTAGCATATGCCTTTAATCTAGTTACTTGGGAGGCAGAGGCAGGTGATTCTTTTAAGGCCACACTGGTCTACAGAGCGAGTTCCAGGACAGCCAGGGCTACACAGAGAAGCCCTGTCCCATAAAACAAACAAAAGAAAAAACAACAACTTAAAAAAAGAAGAAAGAAACAGAATCAGTAAAGACTGGGAAATTCCACAGTTAATGTCAGACACCAAACACAGACCTAGGAAGCATGGGCAGCCCCAAACAAGTCTCGAAAGGGGAAGGAAAATGATGCAAGATACTCCTAGTTTGTTTCCCTGCCCACCGGGCAGTTCAGACCTGAAATAACCACAGAGAAACTGTATTAATTAAATCACTGCTTGGCCCATTAGATCTAGCTTCTTACTGGCTAGCTTTATTATTAATTTAATCCATTTATATTAATCTGTATTGCCATGAGGCTGCGGCTTACCAGGTAATGTTCCGGCTGTGCTACATGGCTTTTCCCTCACTCCACCTTCTTCCTCCCAGCATTCAGCTTAGTTTTCCCTGCCTAGCTCTGCTCTACCCTATCACAGGCCCAAAACAGCTTCTCTATTAACCAATGGTGTTCACAGCATGCAGAGGGGAATCCCACATCAGGAAAATGTCATAGGAGTGACACCCACAACTCTAAAATAAAGCTGGAGTCATCAGGACAGTGTAGTACCGTTAGAAGAAACATACCCCGGTAATCTACCTCAGCATCTCTCTCCAAAGAGAACTGCATCCCCACTGGCACCAAATCCATTGAGAAACCCAGGGAAGGACAGCACTGATGCGGTTCTTTTGAAATGGTTTTTTTCTTTTTCACTTCACTGGCTCTATCCTCTTGATTTCCATCACATAGCACAAACAGGCCTGAACAGAGGTAGACGGAGCAGATTATCAGAAGGTGCTTCAACGACCTTCACAGGCTCTGCAAGATACCCAGGAAAGGATAAAGATGGACAGAAAGTCATTGTAAAGGATGGTTTGATCAAACAGTGTTATTTACACCTCCCAGTCTCTTAAATGATAAGAAGATGAACAGCTCTTTTAAGAAGTGGGCCAAGAACCTAAACAGAGCAGACGTCCTGTTCAGAGGAGCTCTGTAACTATGAAGAGACACAGGAGTGTATCAGGTGTACACAAGGCTGGGTGGTGGCAACGCACGCCTTTAATCCCAGCGCTTGGGAGTCATGTGGATCTCAGTGAGTTTGAGGCCAGCCTGCTTTACAAAGCGAGTTCTAGGACTGCAGGAATGTTACACAGAGAAACTCTGTCTTGAAAAACGAAAGAAAAAAAAAGGGGGGGGCTCATTGCTTCATCAGTTTAACAGACTGGCACAGTGGTGTGGCCACCAGTGGGGGAACAGGCAGGAAGAAAATCAGTGGATATTATGAAATCGTAACCATGTAGTTAGACTGGGCAGAAAGCGCTCAGCCAAACAAATATCATTTGTTTGTGGGTTTTTTGTTTTGTTTCCCCAAGACAAGGTTTTTCTGTATAACAGCCTGGCTGTCCTGGAACTTGATCTGTAGACCAGGCTGGCCTCAAACTCACAGAGATCCACCTGCCTCTGCCTCCCGAGTGCTGGGATTAAAGGTGTGCACCACCACTGCCTGGCTGTCAAACATCACTAACAAATGGTTTGAGAGTGGTGGCAGGGAGATGCCCTTCAGTTTTAGACTGAAGTGAAATAGTTGGTTTGGTGAGCTGGAACAAGTGGGGTTTGATGTGAGTGGGGTTTTGGTGTGTCAAGACGGTATGATAAATTGGAGACCATGTTCTTTGTGCCCTCTCGAGGAGAGGAGAGCTGATGACCGTTCTTAGCAGAGATGTGTGCGTCAGTGCGTCTGTCCAAGAGGGGCAGATGGCAGTAGTTGAGCAGGAGCCTTTTTAGAAGAGGCCCAGCCAGATGGCTCTAAGGATCTCAGACTTGCACACCAGTACTGAGTAGGCCCCAAGTCTCTACTCAGTGCTGAGCAGGAAAAATGGTCCAGTTTAGGCCCGTGATGGAATTGGGTAAACCAGTGGAGTGAGAATGGGAAGAAAGGACCGTTCCTAAGGACTCGTGCCACAGTCGTCTTTCCCTCTGAGTCTGGCAATGACTTTGGTGCCTTAGGAGGGCATGTGGTTCTCTTTGGAGAGAGAATGTTGGGAGGTGGAGTTACTGCTTTGTTTATTGTGTTCTTGCCTTGGTCCAGCTAGGACTGTGAAGTGGCTTGAGAACAGTTTTCCTTTAAGCCTGAGGTAGGTTCTCTTTGAAGAGGGGGAAGGGTGAGCATAGCCAGCACTGTTCTGTGCAGTCCCTGGGGAGCAAAAGCCTTCCCAAGGCCATCTCAAGCCCCCGCCATGCCGCCCTCATCTTCAGCCTCATCAGGTCTGAGGCAGGCAGGGCTCACATCCACCATCATGCTTCTCATTATCAGAACACGCTTGGTGGCTCTGTAGAAGTTAGACCCACCAAGCCAGAAATGTGGACGGTGGTGCCACACCCCTTTAATCCAGCTGGAGAAGCAGGAAGCTGGATCTCTGAGGTCAAGGCCAGCCTAGTCTGCAGTGCCAGTTCCAGGACAGACAGAAACCTTGTCTCGAAAAAAAAAGAAAAAAGAATGAAAGAAAGGAAGAGAAAAGAAATAATGTGAACCAGAGGAATAATTTTGGTGATCTTTCTTTCTTTCTTTCTTTCTTTCTTTCTTTCTTTCTTTCTTTCTTTCTTTTCTCTCTCTTTCTTTCTGCATTTATGAATGCATGGGTGTACATGCTTGCATGCACAGAGGCCAGAGGTCTATTTCAAGTGTTTTATTCTGGTTGTGTTTCCAATGAGGTTTTGTTGGTTTGTTTTTTGTTGTTGTTTTGAGTCCCCGCCCTCCAGACAAGGTTTCTGTATAACCGTCCTGGCTGTCCTGAAACTCGCTCTGTAGACCAGGCTGGCCTTGAACTCACAGAGATCCACCTGCCTCTGCCTCCCAAGTGCTGGGATTAAAGGTGTGCACCACTACCACCTGGCATGGTTTGGTTTTTGAGACAGGGTCTCACTGTGTATCCCAAGCTGGCCTAGAAGTCACAAAGGTCTTCCTGCCTCTGCCTTTGGAATCCTGGAATTAGGTGAAGCGATATACCACTTCTCCTAGCCCATTTTATGTTTTTAAATAGAGAATCTCTCATTGACTCTGGAACTTACCAAATCAGCCAGCAAGCCCCAGTGACTCACCTGTCTCTACCTTCTGCACCCCAAACGTAGCTTTTACATGGGCACTGAATCCAAACTCAGGTCTTCATGCTTGCCATGTAGGTTCTTATCTTATTCCATATCTACTTATTTATTTTCAAAACAGGGTTTCTCTGTGTAACAGTCCTAGCTGTCCTGGAACTAACTCTTGTAGACCAGGCCGGGCCTTATTTTATTTTTAAGAGTTAGAATTGTTTTGTGTGTGGTTTGTGTCCTGAATGTGTGAACTACCTGCATGCAGTGCTGACCAGAAGAAGGCATCTGATTGCCTAGACTGAAGTCAGATGATTCTGAGTCACCATGTAGGTGCTGGGATTTGAACCCCTGTCTTCTGAAAAGCAGCCAGCGTTCTTGTTTAAAAAAATATTTATTTTATGTCTATGAGTGCTCTGTCTTCATGCATACCAGAAGAAGGAATTAGATCCTATTATAGATGGTTGTAAGCCACCTTGTGGCTACTGAGAATTAAATTCAGGACCTCTGGAAGGGCAGCCAGTGTTCTTAACCTCTGAGCCATCTCTCTAGCCCCTTGAGTATTTTATTTTAAATTGCTTTTTGTTGAAAATTCTGTAAGATACCAAGATTCTCTAGGTGTGCCCCTACACTCTTGAGAAATTCAGTTGGAAGTTTGAAACTGACTTTTCTTATTGTGTATAAAATGGCAGTTAAAAAGTTAAGCCCCTGGGACTGGAGAGATGTCTCCATGGTTGAGAGCAGTGGCTCTCTTCCAGAGGATCCTGGTTCAATTCCCAGCACCCACATGGCAGCTCACAACTGTCTGTAATTCCATTTCCAGAGGATCTGACACCCTCACAAAGACATACATGCAGGCAAAACACCAGTGCACATTTAAAAGAAAAATTTTAAGTCATTTTATCATGAGTTAAATGTAAGTGCCTCTCATAATGCTGTCTGGAAAGATTAATAAAATGTCATTTTTGATCTGTGTGCTTTATACTAGTTGGCTCTTAATACACAGTACAGCTTGATTTCTTATATTATCATTAAACATAGTTGTATTTTGAGATGTGAATTTGTAGTTAGGAGTTTGTGCCTATGTTGTGTGTTTGTGTGGAGGCTAGAGGTTGCGTGTTGGCTGCCGCTGCCTTCACTGCTCTCCATCGTAGGATATAAGAGTGTGTCTGTGCAGGAAGTGGGTGAGCGTTCACCTTGATGTTGGGTGGCTGTGGAGACAGAACAGACATAAGATCACTTGCAAGTGGAGTTTGGTCCTTGTGAGCTGCCTGACTTCAGTGCTGGGAACTCCAGTCCTCTGGAAGAGCCGTATGCAGTCTTGACTGCTAAACTGTTTTTCCATCCTTTCCACATTACTTTTTAGACAAGTTCTCCCACTGGCCTGGCACTCAGCAACTAGGTTAGGCTGACTAGCCAGTGAACCCCAGGAATATTTATTTGATGGCACCATGAAACTCTGAGACTATGTTAATGCAATTAACCTTGGATGGGGGGGGAGCCAGCAACTTGTCAAGAATTAGCCATAGAGAGTACCGAGGACCTGAGAGAGAGAGAGAGAGACATAGGGAGAAACTTAAGAGATTTGCAGGCCTTTTTGGCTTGGGGTGGAAGGGGAGATGCTTTTCTTGCTGGATTTCTGGCCCAAAAGGTAGGTCAGCTGGTTTCTTTGTTTTTCTGATCTAGCAGGTAAATAAAACAACCTAAATAAAAGACAACACAGGGTTTGCCTGTCTCCCCCTCCCAGCACTGGATTACAAGACACAGGTTCTGAAGGTGGAACTCAGGTTTATAGTACAAGTGCCTTGCTTGCTGAGCTGTCCCTTGGTGCCTAGCTTCTGTTCTCAGGGTAGACTCCTGCTGTTCTGAGACAGGCTCTTGCTGTGTATTTCTGGGATTTTGATACCTTATGTGGTAGCTTAGGCTGACCTTGAACTTATTGCCATCACCTGCCTCAGCCTCCCTGAATGCTGGTATTGTAAGTGAACACCACCCCGCCTGCCTAGAAGTTTAAATGAAGAAAATTCACATGTGTGTTAGTGTACATTCATGGAAGCCAGAAGAGGGCATCAGATTCCTTATAGCTGGTTTTACTGCTGCTTGGCATGGGTGTTGGCATCCAAACTTTATTGTCTTGGAAGAGCAGAAAGCACTCTTACCCACGAAGCCTTCAACTCTACAGGCCTGCCTGCCTTCAATTTGACTCCATCTTGACTACCCTGGTTCTTACTGCCTAGCCAAGGCTAGCCTCAAACTCAACGGCAGTCCAGCTTCCAAATGCTAAAATTACAGGCTTGGGTTACCACACAATTTTGCTTTCAAGAGATGCTTTGCCAAGTCTGCTGAGCTCTGTCTTTGCAGTCAGAGCTGATGGAGCTGTTGGTGCAGCAGTATACTGTTTGGTCTGTGTGCTCCTGTTTATAAACGCGCTTGCCTTAGCTCGGTGTCCACATCAAAAACATTTCATTGGGATGCTTAGGTCCAGCTGCTGCTCTTCTGGGAAGGGAAGAAGTCCTAGACAAATAGGATTCATTTGTGCACAGGTCTGTGAGGACTTGTACTACATCTGCTTGCTATCCTTCCTGTCCTACTGTCCTGCCCTCCGTTGGTAGCTTCCTATATTGTGTGTTCACTTGTCAAAGACATCAGTATTAGAATGCAGCTGGCTCCTACACTCCAGGCTTTATTTGGATTTACCAGTTGATGATCTCTGTATTCCAGAACCCACCTGAGGGTTTTTGTGGCCTCCAGTCTCCTTTTGTCTGTGATTTTCTCCATCTTGTTTTTATGACCTTGGATTGTTTTGAAGAGTTCTGTCAGTTGTCTTAAGAATTCCCTTGTCAACTGCCTGAAGTTCTTGTGATTACACTGGTCTCACATGCTGCAGGACAGATGCTCCAGAGATGAGCTGCTGTGTCATTGAGCAGGTTGTGCCAACACCACTGCTCCTCTGCATCCTGGCCATGTGGCTCAGCAGTGTGTGTATCAGGTTCATCTGCTGAAAGTCACTGTTCTCCCTCTTCCCTGTTCAGCTCCTTCAAAGCACCTAGCTGGGTTCTCAGCGCACATAAGGGACGCATGTCAGGTATCCTGCATGTCAGATATTTACTTTACAACTCATAACAGTAGCAAAATTGCAGTTGTGAAATAGCAAAGAAATAATTTTATGGTTGGGGTCACCACAACGTGAAGAACTGTATTAAAGGGTTGCAGTATTAGGAAGGTTGGGAACCACTGTTCTCTAGTCTATCCTTAACTGGGATAGAAGATTAAAATCTTCCTTTCTGAAGGGCGTGTCCAGTGTATTGTCTGGAATTCTTTGCAAGGAGATTTGTCTCTTGCTCATGTAGTAAATCATTGATGTGTAACACTGATCTCATGTATCTTAATTTCTGGTACTGAAGTACTTGCTGCTCATAATTCTGTTAGCTTTTATCACATATACTTACTCATAAGTGGTTTTTAAACATAAAGCAAAGAAAACCAGCCTACAAATCACAATCCCAGAGAACCGAGACAACAATGAGGACCCTAAGAGAGACATACATAGATCTAATCTACATGGGAAGTAGGAAAAGACAAGATCTCCGGAGTAAATTGGGAGCATGGGGACCTTGGGAGAGGGTTGAAGGGGAAGGGAAAGGCAGGGAGGTGAGCAGAGAAAAATGTAGAGCTCAATAAAAATAGATAAAATAAAAAAAAAAAAAACAAAAACCAGAAAAATGCTAGCTTTAGTCACCGGGGATACTTGCAAGTTGGCTCCTGTGCCTTGCCTGTCATATGCCTCTGTCTTCTGTTCTTTGATGGCCTCCTTTCTAATGTCTTGTGTTTCCCATGCCCCAGTCCTGGTGCTGGCTATTTCTCCTGGGAACTTTTGTTCTCTTTTATTGAGAAACCAAACTCTGGACACTGTTCATGCGGCAGGGGTGTGATTCCTAGAGGTCCTTTTAGCAAGCCTCCAGGGACCGGTGTCCAACCATCTATGCTTGTCTCTGCACTTCCTCATTTGCATGTGTCAAGCTAGTATCTCTGAGTGTAGTACAAATGCCACAGGCTGGCTTTGAAAACTACTTCTTGCTTCTTAGTGTCCTCAACAGTGAGACCTGGTTCCCTTCTGCTGCTCACTCACTGCTTTGCTTCACCGTCCTTTCACCAGCACAGCAGCTTTCAGGGTGATCCCACGTCACCTGGAGAAAGAAACTTGGGTGTGTTGCCCTGTTGTTTAACAGTTCTGTTTTACTGGATGGAGTGTGAGCACTTGTTTTAAACAGTTTCTGCGGTCTAAGATGTCTTTATGCGTTGGCAAAATGGATTAGCACAGTGAACTCTAAGCGGAGCATTTCCTTTACACTTTATAGTCCGCTGTGTAGCCCAGGCTAGTGTTGAACATGTGATTGATGGCCCTGCCTCAATTCCTGGTCCGTTACATTATTTCTTACTGGTATGTTAGTATTTCTATAGAAGAAAGCTTATACTTTACTAATAACATTTGCCTCTAGGCAGTTTGCTCCCTGATAAAAAGTACCTGACTCAGATCCTCCAAGAAAGTCACCTTCAAACCAGACATTTACAAGTCATGTTTCCCCATTTTTACTGAGTCCTGGCTACTTGGCAGTTGTGTTTACTTTCTTGTCTATTTTTCCAGTACATTATGGTTTATTCTAGTTAATGGTGTCATAGGTCATATGCTGGTAGGTAAAGATACAAAGGCCTGAAGTGGAACTGATTTAACTCTAGGTTTAGTTCCCTTGGTGCTGGGTTCCCAGCATCCTGCTGGAAGTTGGAAAAGTTGTGTGCTCCGTACTAGAGGACCCATCCAGCCTCAAGCTCCAAGTCTGCCCTTGACTCTCACCTTCACCCCTAGACCCCAGGTCCTCAAAAGTGATGTATTTTCACCATAGTAGTTTATTCGAGTGATCTTGCAGTGAATTCTTTTTGATATTATCAATACACTCTCTGGTTTATAGTTAAAAAAAAAAAGAAGATTCAATATTTTTATGGTGCTGGGAAATAACACAGGGCTTTCTGCATGCTAGGCAAACACTACTTACTGAACTACATCTTCGGCCAGTTAGTTCTTAGGTCAGTGGTCAAGATGTTTAAATAAGACTTGGAAATGGTCAGTTTATTGGGGTGCCTTTGCCTTTGTGTTGCTTTAAAGTAATTCCCACATATTTTGTGCAGGGATGAACTCAATCTGAATCACGAGACCCAGATGCTATACCCAGGCAGTGAGCTTGTTCACTCCACTCCCAGTCCATTAGTGGCGTCTCAGAGGGCCTTCCTTTCACAGCTACTTGCAGCATCAGGACAAGGCAATGAGGTGGCACAGCGCTGACAGAGGTTCTGTCCTGCCAGGCCCCGCAGCAGTTCAGTCCCAAAGAAACACACAGAGGTCAACATTAATTAGAAACTGGTTGGCCTATTAGCTCAGGCTTCTTATTAACTCTTATAACTTATATTAGCCCATAATTCTTGTCTGTGTCAGCCACTTGGCTTGGTACCTTTATCAGCGAGGCATTCTCATCTTGCTTCCTCTGTGTCTGGCTTCCTCTGTGCCCACTGCAGGCTGTGTCTTTCCTCTTCCCAGAATTCTCCTGTTCTCGTCACCCCGCCTCTACTTGTTGCCTGGTCTACGTCTTGCCTGGCTACTGACCAATCAGCGGTTCATTAAAATACAGGCTAAAATGACAGGGTCCCCCAGCAGCACAGGTGTGAAGGAACAGTGATTATATCAGAAGCTTTAGTTCTCAAAACCAGAGGAAGAAATGTCATCAGTCTCCTCCTGATGACCTTCATTCTCATAAGCATTTTGTCTCCTACGATGTGAGGGTGAGGCTTATGGCCTGCATCTGAGGATGCTGAACTTAGCTTGTACTCTAAACCAGATAGGTGGAAGATGGGAAGCAGGAACAAGTATTCTGTAAGATGGGATATGTAAGGCTGGGGAGATGACTCAGTGGGTAAAGTTCTTGCTATCACCAGGTAAAAGAAAAAGCCAGGGGGCTGGAGAGATGGCTCAGAGGTTAAGAGCACTGATTGTTCTTCCAGAGGTCCTGAGTTCAATTCCCAGCAACCACATGGTGGTTCACGGCCATCTGTAATGAAATCTGGTGCCCCCTTCTGGCCTCTAGGCACACATGCAGACAGAACACTGTAAACAAAATAAATAAATCTTTAAAAAAAAAAAAAAGCCAGGTGTGGTGGCTCGTGCCTATGATGCCAGCAATGGTAAGTGGAGACAGAAGGATCATTCTAGCCATTTAGTGAGCTCCAGGTTCAGAGCTACCTTGTAGCTGGACTTTCTTTGGAATACCAGCTCTCAAATAATGACATGGAGACTTTTTATTAATTGTGAAAGTTTGGCCTAGCTTAACCTTGTTCCCAACTAGTTCTTAAAATTTAAATTAACCCATTTATATTAATCTATGTTCTGCCACGTGGCTCTTTACTTCTCAGTAACATATGCCTGACTTTCTCTGCATCCGACGAATCCCCACCTCTCAGACTCTCCCCCCAAATTCCTATTTCTCCCCAAAAGTCCTGCCTATCCACTTCTGCCTAGCTATTGGCCATTTAGATCTTTATTAAACCAATCAGAAGATGCCTTAGGCAAGTGAGATAAAACAGACATCTTCACTTGGTGTTATCAAATATACCACATTTCCCTCTTTTCTTGTTGTTGTTGTTGTTTTTCAAGATGGGGTTTCTCTGTAGCTTTGGAGCCTGTCCTGGAACTAGCTCTTGTAGACCAGGCTGGCCTCAAACTCACAGAGATCCACCTGCCTCTGCCTCTCAAGTGCTGGAATTAAAGGTGTGTGCCACCACCGCCCGGCCCCTCTTTTTGTCTAAATAAAAAGGAAGAGGTTTTAACTTTTAACAAAGTAAAATCATATACCATAAACCAGGTCAAAATTACATTTACAATGTCTAGTCTATTTGTATTTGACAAATTGAGAGAAATTAAACTATTATCTGTCCCATTTTGGTAAGTCCAAAGTTTTATACCTAAACTACTTTCTATCATAACTTGTATTGCCAACTAAAAATATTGATTTAGACGTTAAACATCTTAGATAAATACCTTAAGCTTATAAACTTTACAAAATCTCTTTTGTGAGTTTCTTTTCTGAATTTGGTAACAAGAAAAACTGTAAAACACAAACTTTCTAGTATTGAACCCCATCAGAGACCTGAGAAGGGTAAAATATTGCCTGAGTGAACAGGAACTGCAGAGCAAACAACTTCCAAAACTATAGAAACAACAGACCTCTGGCTGCCTGGACAGTACCCAAGGTTCCTCTGCAATGTTGGAGCTTCCATATTCACCTTTTTTTTAAAATTTTTTATGGTTTATTTAATTTTATTTTATGTGCATTTGTGTGAAAGTGTCAGATCCCCTGGAACTGGATTTTCAGATAGTTGTGAGCTGCCATGTGGGTGCTGGGAATTGAACCCGGGTCCTCTGGAAGATCAGTCAATGCTCTTAGCCACTGAGCCATCTCTCCAGTCCCCCATCTTCATCTTATAGGACTAGAATATCTGACAGACTTTTATGTGAAGCAGGAATTTTGAAGGGCTGTCCTAGCTTGTCTTGGCAAGTTGATTTGCTTTGTGTCCTGCTTATCCAATTTGGACAGCATACTGTCAGCAGTTGAGGCAAGGGCAGTTTCTTGCCCATTATAGCCACATTTAAGGCAAACTCCAAATGGAAGTTCTTCAATACCCATCATCTTCCCTGAAGTCGATTGGTGCTGCCACGAGCAGACGTATCTCACATACGAGACGTGTGTCCTCAAAAGCCTCATGTTATTTAAATGTCATATTCTTTAGATCTCTTAACTGTTTGAAGACCACTGATCTAAAATATATCTGTTTAACCTTGAAAACATACCTAACATGACTACAAGTTTGATTGTGATATATGACTAACTACTAACCTGCCTTTTTTTAATTATCCCAAACAGATTGTAGAACTAGAACTTTATATTTTAAAGTAATCTTCATAGGTACAATACCTTAAGAGTAGAAACATATATATAGCATAACAAAAATAGCCTTAAATTTGTATCAATATACAAAAATTCATACCAATGTAAAATATTTGAGACTAGTGGTTGGTTTTAGTTTAAAAGTAGATTCAATAATCCACCCTTTTATTCTGTTATTCCTATAACCTCTCCCTGTTGACTGAGATTTCTGTTCTGCCTAGTCCCGCAGCTGTTCCATCTAAAAGAAACACACAGATGTTTATATTAATCATAAACTGGTTGGCCTTAAATTAGCCCATACCTTAAATTAGCCCATAATTCTTGTTTGTATCAGCCATGTGGCCTGGTACCTTTTTATCAGCAAGGCATTCTCATCTTGCTTCCTCTGTGTCTGGGTGATGACTGCAGACTTACCCTTTTCTCATCCCATAATTATTCTGTTCTCATTGCCCCGCCTCTACTTCCTGCCTGGTCACCCACCTATACTACCTGCCTGGCTACTGGCAGCGTTTTATTATAGCAATACAACTGATAAATCTTACAGGGTACAAGAGTATTGTCCTACAGCACCCCCCCCCCTTTTCATAATAACTCTGAATTTAATCTTTGTTTAGCTTTCTTCCTGATCATTATCCATAAAAACTTGTAACCAACACTCTAAACAAAGAAAAACATCCATAATCCATTTTTTGGGAATGCAGGAGTAGTTTTCAAGGCCACTTCCTGCTGATTGGGGCGCTGATAATCTTACAGGAACCTAAAGAAAATTTTGAATTATGGTCAAGTCCTGACTGGAGTATTCTGTGAGGCTTGATCATCTCAGCCAGTAGTCTTGAGGCTGTTCTGGATTTAGACCTCAGACACCTGGTCCATCCACTCCTATCAAAGATTTCTCGGGGAGGGGGGCTATTTTTTATTTATTTATTTTGGTTTTTTGAGACAGGGTTTCTCTGTAGCTTTGGAGCCTGTCCTGGAACTAGCTCTTGTAGACCAGGCTGGGCCTCTCAGAGATCCACCTGCCTTTGCCTCCTAAGTGCCGGAATTAAAGGCGTGTGCCACCACCACCCAGCTAACCTGATTTTTCTTAGCCCAGAATTACTCCACAGCCTCTCATTTCCTGTAGAAATAAAAGCAAACCTCTTCTCCAAAGTAACACATCTTTGACTTAAATTTTGAAGTCAAGGCATTTTCAAAGTATCTATGTAGGAGTAATCCAGCAGCGTTTATAATCAAATGTCTTTCAGCAGCTGTTGCCCCTTCCTCAGCAGTCACACAATTCAAAGACAGCACAAGAATATATAGTATCCAGACTCTCTGTGTATTTTCCATCTTTACATGGCTTTATTTTAAACTCTATTTCTTTTTTTTTTAATTTTTAATTTTTGGCTTTTTGAGACAGGGTTTCTCTGTGTTATCTTTGGCTGTCCTGGAACTCACTCTGTAGACCAGGCTGTTCTTGAACTCACAGAGATCTGCCTGCCTCTGCCTCCCCGTGTTGGGATTAAAGGTATGTGCCACCACACCTTGAACTCACAGAGATCCGCCTGCTTCTGCATCCCAAGTGTTGGGATTAAAGGTGTGTGACACCATACCCAACTACTCTTCTTTCTTTCTTTTTTATTTTAAGGACTTTATCCTTTTTCTTTTATCTCCCAAGCCTACATATATTTTTAAAGACACTGTAAACCATTTAGAGGTTTCCTTCATCTGAATCTATCTTTATTGTATATCTAAGCTATGTGGCTAGGATCAAAGCTGTGGCTTTGACGGCTGGACCCACCCCATTCCTTAGCTTTCTGAGAGTCTAGCCTCATGGCAGAGGTACTGGCTGGAGCCAAGATTATTGCCACAACTCTATGGCGTTTCAGTGTTCCTGCCACCACCAAGAAGCATGCTGTCAGCTATTCATAGACACCATTTAAGTGTTTTGTGGCAGGGCCATTTAAAAGGGCTGCAAGGTTTTTGCAACTAAAGCTGAGTCAGGAAGCCTCTCTTAAATGAGAGTGCTTGCCTCTAGCAAACAGAGCCCACCTAAGAAAATGCTGCTACCAAGAAGCCATGCTTAACTCTGCTCTTTTTGTGTCTAGAATTCCTTCCCAAACTCTCAGGTTTTATGTGGATGTAGTTGTCCATGTTGGAATCATTTGTTGACAGGGGTTTCTGTCCTGCCGCCATTCAGTCCCAGAGAAATACACAGAGGTCTACGTTAATCATAAACTGGTTAGCCTATTAGCTCAGGCTTCTTATTAACTCTTACATCCTATATTAACACATAATTCTTGTCTGTATCAGCCACATGGCTTGGTATCTTTTATCAGCAAGGCATTCTCGTCTCACTTCCTCTGCATCTGGGTTTCAACTGCAGACTCAGCCTTTCCTTTTCCCATAATTCTCCTGTTCTGGTCACCCTGCCTCTACTTCCTGCCTGATCACCCCACCTGTACTTCCTGCCTGGCTACTGGCAAATCAGCGTTTTATTAAAGCAATGCAACTGATAAATCTTTTCAGGGAACAAGATCATTGTCCCTTCCTGATCATGACCAATAACAACTTGCAGCTAACAGTGACAAACAACCATAACACACTGAATGACCAAAAACCTCCCATTCCACCTTTTGGAAATGTGGGCATCATAGTCTTAAGTTACTTCCTGCTATCTGGAGCCAACAGCATCTTGTGAGGCTGAGCCTCTTTAAAGTTGTCTTGAGCAGTTTGTAGTCCGAAATTGATCTTTGGATGGTGTTTGTCATCTTAGTGGTGCTGCCACAGTGCAGGTGTTGTTGCTGCAGAGCCTCTCATCCTTTCGGATCGCTGTTAGAAATGCTCATGGTTCCCTACACAAAACAAGCATTTTAAATGCCACCCTGACTCAAGAAATGGTGATAAAAGGAAGACATCTGGCGTCACTCTGGCCTCCACGTGCTCCCACAGGCTTATATACCCATTTAGACTCAAACAGACAGGACACGTTCACTTCAGTTAGATAGCTAGCATAGGAAGGTGTGGAGTGACTCAGTCAGGGCCCGCTACCAACTAGTGCTTGCTTAAGGCTCATCTCTGAACTGTTTTATAAGATTAACTCAGTCTAGAACTCAAGTCTTCTGACCCTGTAATAGAGCTCCATGCCTCTTCTTATCCAAGATATCTTAACATCGTGGCTCAGCCTTCTGGGGAGTCCGAGGTAGGAGAATTGCCATGGATTTGAGCCCAGTTGGGTGTACGTAGTGAGAACCCCATCCCAGAAACACTTTTATGGTAGTAGTTGACATGAAGACATATAGTTTGTTGTGTGTTTTTGCTTGTTTTATTCACGTACCTACTTACTGATTTTGAGGCACCGTCTCTCTACATAGCCCTGGCTGTCATGGAATTCACTGTGTAGGTGAGTCTCTGGGAGTTTGAAGCCAGCCTGGCCTACGTGATAAAAGGAAGACATCTGGCCTCCCAAGTGTTGGGATTAAAGCATGAGACATATGGTTTCTTTTTTACTCTGTGGAACAGTCTTGACTGTCCTGGAACTCACCAGGCTGGCCTCAGTCCCTAGTGCTGCCACCACCAAATGGCAGCGATGGTTTCTTCATGTGTCTGGAATGTCTGCCCGGGGTACTTTAAATTGGGGTTTTGCTAGTGTGTATGTTTTGGTAGATACCACCTCCTTTTCTCAGGGAAAGAATTGCCAATTCCAGTCTTGAACAGCAGGTGTCACTGCAGCTCTGCTTCCTTTGCCCAGCTCTTAGCTGGCCACTTCTCAGTACAGCTCCTAAACCACGGAACTAAGTGGCTGTGGCAGTATGGCACTGTGGCACTCACTGAAAGATGTTCTTCTCATGGGACCCCGGTGACAAAGTGGGAATGGGCTCAGTGCCCCTCTGTCCTTTCAGGTCTGTGTTCTGCATAGCTGAACTGTGGCATGGGATTGCCTTCCTAACCTCTCAGCAGCAGTGGCTTTTCACGTTTGTTCTCAGCATCAGAGGGAACAGCTCCTTTACTTTGTATTTGACTCCTTAACTTTAATAATAAAGAAATCAGAAATTATGACCTGCTATTTTTTGGTATTGCTCTATTTAGGTCCAGGTTTTCCCTGTGTGGGGTTACTGGCCTGTGATGAAAGGAAGGTGTCCACCGCTGTATGCAGCCTGCACATCTTCTCTAAAAAGAGCTTGGGCTGGAGATGTGCCGTGCAGTTAAGAGCACCGGCTGCTTGAAGAGGAGACAGGTTGTATTTCCAGCACCACAGCTCACTGCTGTCTATAACTCCAGGGGCAGGGAATCTAACACCCTCTTCTGGCCTCTGAGGGCACTGCACACATGGTGCACAGATGGATATAAAGAGATATTCATGTACACAAAATCAAATGAATAAATCTTTTATATAAAAAAAACTTAAAGGGTTAGTGTAGTCACGCCTCCCTACACTACAGAAGAACAGCGCTGGTGATGGATTGGGTTACCCTGGACAACCAGGCTGTTCTGAATCTTCAGTCTACTTGCCAGAAAGCATGATATCCTGTGTCTGGTTAGTACTGCTTTACATGGACGTCCTTATTTAATTATTTATAATGCATTTTGCTGTAGCTTCTCTTTTTGGACAGCATATGGTCATTCTAAATTGCCTCCCACGTCAGGTAAGGTTAGGTAAGTTGTGAGCCTAGTCATAACAAAAAGTAAGCATTTTTAGCTCTAAGAATTCTGCCTTCCTGGAGTTTCCAGAGTTAAGCACTGTGAAGTGAAACCACAGAGAGCATCTGACTGGAGCTTCTGGTCTGCATGCTGTCTGGGGAACAGTCTCCAGACAGCTCCTCAACTGGGAAGCCTTCCTTGCAGCTTTGCGGGTCCCACCACAGAACTGTACCCGTGCTTGCCCTTGACATTCTTGAAGGCCGAGAAGCAAGTGCACACGTCTCGGCAAATTTCACAGAAGTGGCTGCACAGAATAATTTTCTCAATGGTTTGGGTAGTATTTGGGTTTTCGATGGTGACTGCCCTGGGCAGCGGGTATGCCTGGCATTGATACGAGCTGCTTTCTGTTTCAGATGTCATCTGGGTGATTCTCAGTGTGGAGGTGGGTGGACTGTTAGGAGTAACGCAGCAGCTGTCATCTTTTGAAACGGAATTCAACACACAGCCACATCGCAAGGTAGAAGGAAACTTCAACCCGTTTGCCTCTCCCCAAAAGAACCGACAATCAGATGAAAACAACTTAAAAGACCCTGGGGGTTCCGAGTTCGACTCGATCAGCAAAAATACATGGGCTCCTGTTCCTGACCAAACCGAGCAAGATCAGGATAGACTGTCACAGAACTCTGTAGATCTGTCCCCCAGCAGTCACGCAAACAACTTATCAGTAGTGACTTACAGTAAGGTAGGTGCCCTCGGAGAAGGGGCAGGTGGTGGGCCTTGGGATCCCTGACGCTCCTTCGTGGCAATCCTAGAATGCTAGACCACCACTGCCCAGAGCAGATGTGGCTGTCAATAGCACCGACACAAAAGCCTTCTCCTTCCTCCCCTGCGTGTCCTGTGGCTGCTGCTTCATCCACGTGTGTGATTTACTTCTGTCTGCTCTGGTTGGGTATTCAAAACAGAGGCTCTTTACCGTATTATTTTTAAAACTGTCTGATATCATTAGCCATGCTTTCAGGGCAGGTGTGTACTGAGCTGAATGTCATCGCAGCACCCATCTGCAACAGGCTCTGGCAGTGTTGTCTTGGTTTAGGCGGGATTTTCCCCCTGAATAAAAAGCCAGACTCAAATTATTTTATGCTAAAATGTTGTTGGCCTTAACTATTCTGTCACATACCCTCTTGCTGATGTCTTTAGTGTTTGCTTTGGCTCATGACTTCTTCCCCCACAACCTGGAGTGCCTCAAAGTGATATTTTGACTTTGCACATGTGGGAGTTAGAGAATTGACTGCAGTTTCAGAGACTCTGGTTGTCAAGAGATGGTTCTAGGTGTTTAATGACCGTGTTTGTCTGTTTTTCTTAGCGAGATCAGCAGTGTCTCCCACTGTTGAGGTCTGAGCCCTCAGTCAGGGTTGTTATGGCTCAGCCATGTTTGCATTCTCCTCCCGTACTGCTGGGGCCTCCATGTACAGTACTGCCCAATCCACCTGTGCTGCGTGCTGCCATTCAATCTCGAGGTTTAAAATGCACGTGTGTGTTGGCAGTCAGGGCAGCCTGCTGTGTGGTCAGTCTCAGGAGCAACTTTGTTCACTCGGGCATGAGGATTGATTTGTTGATCGATAGAATAGTCACTGCAGAGACTTGTGCAGACATCTTAGCTATCTAGGATATAAGAAAAGTCAATTGGCCAGTGACTTGCCTGTAATAAGGAATGATTCCACTTTCTGATTTTTGGAGGCAGGATCCTCCTGTTTGTGCCTACCAAGTATTGGGGTTACATGCCTGGTTCAAGAAAGGCTCCACACCTTAATATTAAAACATTTTCTTTTCCATTTTTATTGTTGAGACAGGGTCTGATAGCCTAGATTAGCCTCAAACTTGCTGTGTATCTGAGGAAGATGGCCTTGAACTTAATGTTTTTCAGTATCTACAAACACTGAACTCAGTCACCAAGCCTCCTTCCATGTCATGCTGGGGATAGAAGGTCTCCTGCACACTAGGCAAGCACCAACTGAGCCACATCCTGTATATGGTCGTCACAACCCCTCTCTTAAATTAGACCCTTGAGAGGCTGTTCCCATGACAGCAGGTAGAGCAGCCATCCCTAGGCAGAGTGTGCCTTGTTATAAGGGAAACAATGCAGCTGAGGTTAGCGGAAGACAAAAGCTGTCAGAAGCAGCTCAGGCACGCCATTGGTTTCAGGGCAAGATGCTGTTTGCCCAGCTGGGTCCTGTACTGAGTGTGATTGCTCTTAGGATGTTCCCGTTTAAGGAACTAAAGTCATTTCTAGCTGTGGACCATCTTGATTGATGCTTCTTAACAGGTCCAGTGGTTAGTCACAAGACAGATGGAGGGTTGAGCCTCCTGCCAGCCTAAGATCCTGCTAGGCCCTGCTGCTCTTTAAGTGCCAGACAGTGGTGAGGACATTAAACATATTTAATTGATAAGTTTATATAATTTTACTCCTCCCTTCCTCCCACTGAAAAGTAACTTTTCAGGGCTGAAGAGATGGCTCAGTCATTAAGAGCGCTGGCTGCTCTTGCAGAAGACCCAGCACCCTCTTCTGACCTCCATAGGCACCAGACATGCACATGGTGCACACACACACATTTGTTTACTCATTTGTTGGCTTTTTGAGACAGGGTTTCTAAGTGTAGCCCTGGCTGTCCCAGAACTCTCTTTGTAGACCAGGCTGGTTTCAAACTCAGAGATCTGCCTGCCTCTGCCTCCTTAGTGCTGGGATCAAAGGCTAGCATTAGCATGCCTGGCTTATACATAAATTTTATAGTTTTTTTTTTTTAGTACAAATAAAAGCAGCTTCTCAGTTAGTGAGATGCCTCAGTGAGTAAAGGCGCTGATAAACTTGAGACCCACATAGTGGAAGGAGTTTACTGCAATTGTCTCCTGTCTTTCATATGCCTGTCATGTCATACACACACTAAATAAATGTATTCATTATAAAACAGCTTCCCAGTAAGGAGTATATCCAGGAAGACTTGTATAGAATGGATGAATAATGTGAAACTTGAATCTTAAGAGAAATTAGGGCCTCTGTTGTTGTTGTTGTTGTTGTTTTTAATACAAGCAAAAATTTACTCAGAAAACAATATGAAGCATCTGGCTAAGTTTTCTGTGTTCAGCTAGGTCTGTTGACTCCACCCCCTTTGGAAGGACACAGGCAGTGGTCAGTGAGTAATGACACATCTGCCCTGCGTACAGTCAGAGCCTAGGAGACACAGTGGGGTTCTGTGCCCACACTGTTTGCTGTGCATAGGGAGAACAACTGGGTCAGGTTTACATCAGTCCGCAGAGCAGTCTGTTGTGTAACTTAGTGGAGAAGCAAGTGTTTGCAGCAGGAGTTAGGTGGGGTGAAGGAGAGGGACTCACAGACAGTGGCGGCGTGCAGAGCTTGAAGTTCTCAGGTCCAGTGCTCCCAGTGTGTGTTCCTTTGAAGCGGAGTGGAAGAAACAATCACAGATAGCTTTGAAAATATCGGCACTAAGGGACTGAAGAGATGGCTCAGGGTTTGAGAACAGTGGCTGCTCCTCCAGATTCAATTCTCAGCACCCAGGATCAGCTCACCTCTGAGTTCAGTTCCTGGAGATCTCGCTCCCTCTTGTGGCCTCTGTAGGCACTGCATGCAGGGCAAAACACCTATGCATATAAAAATAAATTAATATATATATCCATACAAATATGTATGTACATGAGAAGCTAAAGTGGATGTGAACATCTATCTAGTGAAGAGACTTAAAGCCTGTGTATGGCAGTGGAGACACTGAGTGGTTAAAGGTCCCAGGCACCACACAATAGAAGGATAGAACCAACTTCCACATTGTTTCCGTCCTCAACATATACACCATGTAATTTTTTATTTTACTTTTCTAAAAATTTTTTTATTTTATTTTTGGTTTTTTGAGATAGGGTTTATATAGCCCTGACTATCCTAGAACTCACTCTGTAGACCAGGCTGTCCTCAGACTCAGAGATCGCTGCCTGCCTCCCCTTCCCAAGAGCTGGGATTAAAGGCATAAAAAGCATAGGTAAGCCGGGCGGTGGTGGCGCACGCCTTTAATCCCAGCACTCGGAGGCAGAGCAGGCGGATCTCTGTGAGTTCGAGACCAGCCTGGTCTACAAGAGCTAGTTCCGGGACAGGCTCCAAAGCCACAGAGAAACCCTGTCTCGAGAAAAAAAAAAAAAAAAAAGCATAGGTAAGGGGACTGCAGAGATGGCTGAGAAGTTACGAGCACTTGCTGCTCTTGTAGAGGCCCCATATTGGGCAGCTCACACTCACCTGTACCTCCAGTTCCAAGGGATCCAACATCCTCTGTCCTCATTGGACACGTGTACACATGTACACAAACATTATACTCAGGTACACATACGTACACCCATGTGCACGCACACACAATTAAGCTAATAAAGCATAGGTATAAAAATAAAATATTTCTATTTGACTTGAACACAGGATTGGTTGGTTCTTGATGTAGGTGTGCTTGAAGTTGTGAAGTGTGTCCTTGGCCGAGTGAAGAGGCTACTTTTGAGTTGTTCCTAAGATCCCAGACACACTCGGTTACTTTGCCTGTAGGTGAAGAAACAAAAGTTCTGAGGGGCTGCATGCCTTGCCCATTGTAGGTGCCATGTGACTGAGAGGTCTCTGCTGCTAGGTTCCTGCTTCCTCCCCCTGTTCTGAATGAATTGTGTGGAGTGTCAGCATGAAAGAGGCAATGTTGGCTTGTGACAAGACATTCTAATATAGTGTATGCAGCGTAGATGAGAGTGAGATTACCCAGGGAAATTCCCGCCAGCCATGGAGGCTAGGGAAGAACAGGACGCTCTTGGAAGCATGGTCTCTGTAGCAGAGTAACTTGTTAAAGTTGGGAGGATGGAGCCCTGCTCCATGAGCACTAGGCTACTTCGACAGAATCGCAATCTGTCCGGCTTGAGGACGGGACGCCCTGGCGTCCTTCCCTGGCTGCTGTGAACGAGCTTAAGCTCTTGGTGCCCAAAGCCTAAGGGGAAGCTTTGGGTAAGAATGTGTGTCCCAGCCATAAACCACAGCCCACAAAGTCTGACTCCTTCCTGGGAGAGCTGCAGAGGGAATCATCCAGGGAGTGTAGGCCGACCCGCTCCAAAGATTCTTAAAGCTGGGTCTTGGCTTTTGTCGGGAGGTGACTGGCCTCATTGTCAGCTCGGGTGTGGCTGATTTGTTCCGTGTACTGGTGAGGATGAGAGCTATTTCACTGTGAAAGTAACAGAGCCTGTGTCCCAGGGGGCCACGGGAGACGGATATACTCTGGACAGTGCATTCTCACGCATTGATTCAGGTCTAGGGCCAAGGAGCCTCTGTGTTGAGCAGTTTGTTGGTGGAAAGTGTGGAAAGAGGGAAGGGAGTAGAGAAAGGGAAGGCAAAGAGGCCATCTTATTACCAGGATTTGCAAGTGTTTTCTTAGGCCTTCCAGAACATAAGGCACAGTAGTGACTGAGGACAGGTGGGAATAAATGTGGGCTGTGGACAGCAGGTGCTTCTTCATTCTGCAGCAAGAGCCTTTGCACTAGGCAGGCTGAGCCCAGGGGACTGATTTTGGTACTTGGACTGTGGTATTTTGTACTGGCCCTGGGAAGAAGCAGGCCAGTGTTTGTGCTTCTACCTCAGACTGGATCACAGCCTGAGCCACTGTCATTACTTCCACCAAGTCCTGAATCAGGAGAGCATCTTTGTGGAGTTCAGCCCGTGTCTCCACTTTGGCGCAGCAGCTGCTGCCAAGTGCCATCTGCCCTTTCTGCCCACATTCCCACCTCTTTCGTGTGTGTGTGTGTGTGTGTGTGTGTGTGTGTGTGTGTGTGTGTGTGTGTGTGTGTGTGTGTGTACATGTAGGCTTGTGCACTATGGTGCTTGTCTGGAGGTCAGAAGTGCACCTTTCAGAGTTGGTTCTGTCTTCCACCATTTGGGACCCATGACTCAGACTGAAGTTGTCAGGCCTGGCAGGAAGCACCCTTACCTGATAAGCCATCTGGCCTGCCCCTGCCCCTGTCCCTACCCCATGGCTATATTGTTGATTAAAGTATAAAGAAGTTAATTTCTCTCAGATCAGGATACTGGAAGGATTGGGGTAAAATAAACTTTTTGTTTGTTTTGTTTTTATTTTTGAAGCAAGGTCTCTCTATAACCCAAGCTGGGCTTGGGCTTTCTCCCTTCCTGAATCTAGGACTGCAGGCATGTGCCCCACACCTAATTTTCCTCTTCCAGGGTTGCATGCAGAGTAGGCCAGACCTCTTCTGCTGAGTGGCACTCTCCATTTTACTCTGTGGGCTAAAGCTGCAATGGCTTATGGATCTTCTTACTGCTTTGAAGTGGCCACAGATTGTACGTAGTGAGCCTGGAGCATTGACGCTCCCCTCCGATCCCAGCCCTCTGCTGGCAGAGGCAAGAAGATCTCTGCATTTGAGACCAACATGTCTACATAGCAAGTTCAGGGCTTTGTAGAGACCTGATCTCAAAAAGAAATAAAATTTAACATGGTAATAAGGAGTGACTCTGGGAGGTTCAGGTCTCAGTTCAATTAGAGCCAACATTTAACAGTTTGACCAAAGATGGTTGTTGTCACTAGCTGGACCCATGCTTTCATGAGATGATAGAGGGCCCCTTTAACTCCTGCCTAGTTTTAGTAGCCACGCTGTTCTACAAAGGTTATGAGTGCCCCATCCTAGCTCCCAGTTGCATTTCAGATGAGGGATCAGGCAGCTACTGCCACTGCCCTGCTAAACATTCTCCTGAAGAACCTCCCTGGTCTCCTGGGTTCAGAATTTGTTGGTATTGAAGTTTCTATTCTTTTTTTTTTTAATAATTTTATTTTAGGGCTGGAGAGATGGCTCGGTGGTTAAGAGCATTGCCTGCTCTTCCAGAGGTCCTGAGTTCAATTCCCGGCAACCACATGGTGGCTCACAATCTTCTGTAATGAGGTCTGGTGCCTGCAGACATACACACAGACAGAATATTGTGTACATAATAAATAAATAAATAAATATTTAAAAAATTTATTTTAGATGCACTGGTGTTTTGCTTGCATGTATGTCTGTGTGAGGGTATCAGATCCCTAGAACTGGAGTTACAGACAGTTGTAATTTGCCATCTGGGTGCTGGGAATTGAATCCAGATCTTCTGGAAGAGCAGTCAGTGCTCTTAACCCCAGAGCCGTCTCTCCAGCCTCTGAAGTTTCTATTCTACGGGTGACAGAAGCACCTGTAGTTGTTGAAGTCACAGAAGAAATTGTCCTACGTTCCTTGACGGTCCTTCAAAAGACCCAGTCTCTGTGGTTTCCCGTCTCCTCTGAGGTAGTATCGGAGTGAGGAGGGCAGCTGGCTGCAGCTCTGGGCAGGCTCCATTCTACAGAGGCTGCCTAGGATTTTAGGCACAGACACAGCCAGTCCAAGGTCTGAGGTAGGAATGTTCCCGATGGGTTCAAGGAATGAGATCAAGGTAGGTACTGCAAGGGAGAGAGGGGTGAGCACAAGTGAAGTCAGAAGGTAGGCATCAGATCCTGGGGACTTTAGCAGCCCCTGTGAAGAAGCTTTTGATCTGAGAGAAAGAGCCATCCAAGGGTTTAGAGCCTGGAATGATGTGCTTACGCTGCCCTGTGTAGAATGCAGGACACAGTAGAGGCGGGTATGCCATGGCAGCCGGATGAAGAGGACATAGAAGTGGGATGTCAGAGGAGTAAAGGATGACCGAGCATTTTAGAGGGGTGGAGTGGACATCTTGGAGACAAAGGGCTATGATAGAGCTGGGGTGGAGTCAGGAGTTGAGTGTGTGGAGATCACTAAACATCCAAATAGAGGGGCAGGCAGTGTCATGTTAGATACAGAGTTTGAGAGGAATATGGGGTAGGGCCCTGCCTCTGGGTGTTGTGCCACATGAATGATGTCTAGTCTTGTAATAGGGATTGCCATCTCTAACCAACAAGCTAACTCACAGCTGTTGGTATGTAAGAACAATACAATGTCTCTGGGGACAAACTCCCCCATCATACAGAGAGAAGGTCCCTGTTCTCAGAAGTGTCCAGAGCATTGTTGCTAGAGTTCTTGCTTTCTTAGTGGTCCAGGGCCTTGAACCAGCATGATCTTCCTCCCAACTGTCACACTTATTCTTGGCTTGGCTGGTTTGGTGGTGATTGTCACTTGTGTCTGAAGGATTGTGAGCACCGGAACTCCTGGGCTCAAGCAGTTGTCCTGCCACAGCCTTCTAGGCTACCGAGGCTTTAAACGCGCCCCACCACACTTGGCCTTTCGTTGTTTGAGACAAAGTTTCACTGTGGAGCCTGTCTGGCCTGGAACTTGCTGTATATTCCAGGCTGTCCTCCCCTCCCCTCACACAACTCCAGCCACCTCAGCTGGGATTAAAGGTCTGCAGCCATGGTGCCTGCCCCCCTCCTTTCTGTTCTGGGCATCTTTCTTTTTTCCTACCATTTCTTTTAGATTTCTTCATCATTTTATATGTATGAGTGTTTTGCCTGAGTTTACGTCCATATGTCTACCTGGTGCCTGAAGAGGTCAGAAAGAGAGCACTGGATCCTCTGGTTCCAGTGTTAAGGATGGCTGTGAGCCAACATGTGTGTGCTAGGAATCAGACTTGCTTCCCAGTTCTCTAGAGCAACAAGTACTTTAACAGCTGAGGCAACTCTCTGGCCCCTTAGTGCTCTTTCTTAATACACACCACTCTAGGACTTCCATAGTTACAGGAGATAGATAATACAGTAGTTATCAGTGCCTGCCACACTTCCACAGCAGTTAATAGTAGGCCATGGTCAGAACCCAAATGAGTCCAACTTTGTAGATGAAGTTGTGATGAAGGCTGCTGGTGAGAGAATTGGTTCCCCTCCTTAGGCAGTCAGGGTGGAGACTTCCTCACCCATCTGTGGGAGCTGCAGAACCCATGGCCAAGGAGGAAACAAGATGGGGCAGCAAGGTACCCACCCATGTCCTGTCAGCCCAGCACGTTCTGTACCAGAAAGCGTTTGACAGGAGATTCTGGGTCTGATGCTGTTACAATGATTCTGTCTCCTGAAAACTCAGAAGAGCCAGTAAAGGCCTCAGCTCTGCCAGTGTTTGCATTGGCACGGGCTGTGTGTGCGTGTTAAAATAATTTAAGCAAACAGCATAGGCCTTTTGTTATGTAGCATTGCTGATTGACTGAGGCTGAGAAGTATGTCCAGGAACACTCCTTTGTCCCTCCAGTGTTAGCGGTGCCCAGCTCCTTTGTGTGTGTTTTCGGGCTCCTCGCATTGTTTCAGGCTGCCGAGGCTAGGCAGACCTGTAGCAGAAACGTCAGTCATGTTAGTTGTTACAACTCTCTTCTCTGCATTCAGCATTTTAAATTCTGGTGGGGCTCTGAGTCAGAGAACAAAAGTGTGACTCTGGTCCTCTGTGGCACAGTCTGCTCTGCTGGGCTTCACTGCACAGAGTGTGAGGACGAGTTCCGGTGCCCAGGTGGAAGCAGTGGCCCGAGGAGCCTGGACTGTCTGCTTGTGATGTGTTTAAAGTCACACACTCACTGCTTTACACAAATCATAGTGATGCTGCTTGGTCATGTGTCTCCTCCATGCTCAGCTGCTGCTAATCCCAGGCTCCAAAGATGTTGGTTGGGCACTTGCCATGGGAAGGGATGTGAGCCAGAGAAGAGAAAATGGGGTTTGGGGAGATTGGTTTTGTGTTTGTTAGCTTTTCTCTTTTCTTTCAAAAAATTTTACTTTAATGTACTACAATAAATTTTTTCAGAATTTATTTTTGATGTGTATGTGTGTATCTGTACGTGTATGGCATGCATGTGCAGGTGCCCACACAGAAGATTCTCTGAAACTTGAGTTACAGGCAGCTGTGAGCCACCTGATGAGGATGCTGGGACTGAACACTGGTCCTCTGGAAGCCATCTCTCTAACTTCTCTTTCAAGTTTTTTTTTAACTGTTGAACATTTGTTTATTTGTGTACAAATGTGGGTGTGCATGCATGGCTCATGTAAGAGGGTGACTTGCAAATTGAATTGGTCATCCAGCTTGGTCAGGTAAGGCCTTTGCCCATTGAGCATTTTTAAATTTTTGTTTGTTGTTACAGGTAGCCATGCTAGCCTGATTCTTCTGTTTCAGCCTCCTGAGGATAGACTGTGTTTGTACTCCAGTTGACTTCTTGGTGGTGGCTGGGTGGGTGGTGTGGTGGCAGTGGGTAAGATGCAGGATCTTACTGTATGGGCCTGTGTCTTAGTTAGGGTTCTGTTGCTGTGAAGAGACACCATGGCCTTAGCAACTCTTATAAGGAAAACATTTCATTGGGGTGGCTCACAGTTTCAGAGGTTTAGTCCATTTTCATCATGGCAGGAAGCATGGCAGCATGTAGGCAGACATGGTGCTGGAGAAGGAGCTGAGAGTTCTACATCTTCATCTGCAGGCAACAGGAAATGAGCTGTGTCACTGCACATAGCTTGAGCATGGGAGACCTCAAAGCTCACCCCCACAGTGATACTTCTTCCAACAAGGCCACACCTACTCCAACAGTTACACCTCTAATAGTGCCACTCCCTTTGGGGGGGCATTTTCTTTCAAACCACCACACTCTGGTTGTCCTGGAACTAACAGAAATCTGCCTGCCTCTGTCTCCCAAGTGCTATAATTAAAGGAAATCACCTCCTTGCCCACACCACCTTTTTTTATTTTAAGATTGTGTGTGTGTGTATGTGTATTGGAGTTAGTTAATAAGCAGCCCTACCTGAAAGAGTACCAAATGCTCCTAACCACTGCACCAGCTCTCCTGCCCTCCAGTTAGCTGACTTTTAACTGTTCATAGGTATTAGAGAAGAGAAAACCCTCCGTTTCACAGTAGTGAAGAAAGCGATGTCTTGATGGGTGGTGGCGCACACCTTTAATCCCAGCACATGGGAGACTGAGGCAGGCAGAGCTCTGTGACTTCAAGGACAGTCAGGGCTGCACAAAGAAACCCTGTCTCAAAAAACCAAAAAGAGGGCTGGAGAGATGGCTCAGTGGTTAAGAGCATTGCCTGCTCTTCCAAAGGTCTTGAGTTCAATTCCCGGCAACCACATGGTGGCTCACAACCATCTGTAATGAGGTCTGATGCCCTCTTCTGGCCTGGCAGGCATACATGCAGACAGAATATTGTATACATAGTAAATAAATAAATAAATATTTAAACAAAAAGAAAGAAAGCGGTGTCTTGATGAATAGTGAATTTGAAATGAATTCAAGGAAAACTACATACAAGAAAGCTCAGTGGACTCTGGCCAGCCATGTAGCTCTGGTGAGTGAGTTGTGCTTTAAAAGGGTGAGGGGAATTTCCAGAGGAGATCTTGAGGTCTGTCAAAGGAGGGTCACTTTAATTGTGAAAGGACACAGCACAGTGAAGCGGTTCCCACAGTGCTGCCTGGGAACAGCAAGATTTAACCAGCACGGCTGACTGGGACAAGAAGGGAATCAACTTGCTTTCCTCTCAGTTATGATGGCTTGAGGGGCAGTAGTTGACGGACAGAGGGACCTGACTGGAGTCCTAGAGGAAGCAGGCAGAGGCTAGGCAGTGTTAGAGCTTCAGCTTAGTGGTGTCTGCATGGTCAGACCCTTGGCTAAGTGCCTCTCCTGATTGGTTTCCTTCTTTCTTACTCTGGGAGATGCCAGAGAGAGCTCTGTTCCCCGGCATCTCACCTGGATTTTAGCATACTTAGAGTTATCCGAGGTCATGACCATAAATCCCAAAAGCATTCTGGAGTCTTTACTGAGGGGGAGACAAACTCAGCCAGAACCCTCCATCTGCTTATAGAACTTCCCTTAGTGGTTTGGTTTGTTGATGGGGACAGGGGGCAGGGTTTCTAGCTCAAGGCTGCTTTATATAAGCTACACAAGCCATCTACCTGCTGAGCCTAACTAACCCTGGCCCTCAAATGGTGCTGAAGTATTTGAGTTTGACTCCTTGTGGCAACTCAGTTAACTAGATCAGGGGAAGGTTGAAGGCAGCAGCTGTTGTGGGAACTGGGATGGGCAGAGGAGAGAAGAGGGGTATGTGGGTGAGCAGGGGAAGGGTGCAGGGGTGGAGGAGAGTGAGCAAAACTATGTGGGTGACTGACAGGTCGGTTAGGCTGGCGTGGACATGGAAAGGTTGGATGGGTAGGTGGACAGACAGGTTCCTTGGCAGCAACAAAAGTTAGTTAAGACCAATTGGGAAAATTGTTATAGAGATAAGAATAAAAAGTAGTTTTACAAGGCTTTTAAAAGACAGAGAACACTCTCATAACTGAGTTAACCTTTTTTTAAGCAGTTTGACAGGATCAGAAGGACATGACTCAAGTGCCTAAAGCAGGCTTCCCGCAATTACCCTTGGCTAGCATGTAGGTACATTTTTGAACTTGGGGGCGCCTTCAGAAGTTCCCACCTGCTTAAGTAGCCCTGCCATGACATCAGCAAGCTCTGAGCAGGACTTGAGTATTTTGACCCTGCTGGTTGTCCTCATTACCTCAACATGTAATTCCATTTCTCATTAACGAGAATCCAGCAGGATTCCGTCATGCTGGACATCTGGTCCTGGGTGGCCAGCCCTTCCTGCACAGTCTGGGATCAGGGCAGAACTTCCTGTGAAACTTGTACTCTTCTGTGTTTGCATTCAGTACCTGGAAGCCACACACAAGGAGCACTGGGCAGGCAAATCGAAGAGGAGGGCTTGTAGTGTTATGTGCTGCCATTGGTGCATGGGGGTGGGGGGTTTCTTGCGTCAGCTAATGATCCTGTGTGGGTCCTCTCCCCCTCCCCCCTGCAGGGTTTCTCTGTGCTGTTCTGGCTGTCGTGGAACTTACTCTGTAGACCAGGCCACACCTGCCTCTGCCTTCTGAGCGGTGCTGGGATTAAAGGTGCGAGCCACCATTGCCCAGCCTGTCAGGACTTTTTTTTTTTTAAGTTAAACGAAATCACAACTAAAGCAAAATAAAGCCAGGTGTATGAAAGTCTCCGTGTTGTGGTGGTTTATCTAAGCAAGTTTTCATATGGGGGAAAGGACTGAGCCCAAAAGGTCTTGGTGACATGTCCTTTTTGAAAGGAATTTTGGCCTCCTCTTGACCCCTCCCTCAGATAAAAGACAGGCACAGCTGTGCCTTCATTCATTTTCAGTGCAGACGTAAAGGGTGGGTGGGACGGGCTCCGGGGCAGAGCTCGATGACAGCTGCTGTGAAATCGGGGACTGAGAGGAGGCAAAAGGAAGCAAAGCTTGTTCTAGTGTGTGTGGCTGCACAATTGTGGCTTCCTGGTGACTACTAGTGACTGTTAGTACAGAAATACAAAACAGGAAACTTCTGAATATCAACAGGATTCCTCACGTGGGAAGTTCTATATCAGGAACCTTTGTTTCGTACAAAAATTGTCAAACACTGCATAAAATTACCTTTAAGAGTAAGCCATACATGAGCTATAAATAAATGGTGGTTAGTCTGGGTTCCATCCCTCAGCCAGTTCTTCCAAAGTCTGGTTGGGGGGTGGTCCCTAACATTTCTCAAGAGAAGCATTTCACATTCGGATACTAAGTGTATACCCCTTTTGGCCAAGAGTGTTTTTTGTTTTTGTCTTTTTGGGTTTTTTTTCACCATGTTTCAGGGCTCCTGTGTTTTCAGGTACCCTCACAAAAGACACAGGCGAGCCGTAACTCTTGCTGCTCCACAGGCCCGCATCATGAATGCTATGTCAGACACAGTTGATGTTGGGTTCGTTTTGCCCACTTGCTCAGAAATACTAGATTCTTTCCTCAAATATTCCTAGGGCTTGACCCTGGACAGCACCTGTGGGGCATGCTACCCACCATGTTGCACCTCAGCAGCCAAGTGCAAGATCTCACATTCTTGGAAAAGAGGGATGAGTTGGAGTGAACTTTTGTTAAAAGATTTATTATGTATACAGTGTTCCATCTGCATGTATGCACCCAGACCAGAAGAGTGCACCAGATCTCATTACAGATGGCTGTGAGCCACCATGTGGTTGCTGGGAATTGAACTCAGGAACTCTGGAAGAGCAGGCAGTGCTCATAACCTCTGAGCCATCTCTCCAGCCCCTGGAGTGAACTTGTTTATACATAATAAAGTATTTTAGAAATACTGTTTGTGAAAAAAAAAAAAGAAATAACTGTTTGTGGTTTACAGTAGTTAACGTTGCATTATGGACAGACCAGCCAGGACCTGACGCAGTGGAGTAGAATCATCCCTCCCCTCCACGTGACTGGTTGTGTCCCTGCAGGCCGACTGGAGCACCTCACCCCCTGCTCTCTGGCTAATGTGTGCTTGGGCTGCCCACAACCTTGGCAGCTGCTCTTTCCAAAGCCTTGGAAGACTGAGGTTGGGAAGAGTCCACTAGCTACTGGCAAGTCTGAGTGTTCCTTCGTGGCAGGCATAGTGACAGCTGCATAGAGTTTTAGTAAGCTCTAAGAGGAATTGGCCTTTAGATCTAAATTCAGTGAGAAAGTTCCTTACTGGGTTGGTGTCCTGGCAGCATTGGTTGTGCAGGTGGCCTTCCATACCTCACTGGATTAATTTTTGTTTGGGTCAGAGTTGAATTCTGAACTTTCCAGTACCATCTTCTGTTGCATCGTCCCTTGATCTGTCACTTCTACTGAAAAATAAGGTCAGGAAGAGTCTGGCTTCTCCACTTCCTACAAGCAAAAGCTGGAGCTCAGGAGGTAGCTTAGTGGGTAAAACGCACACTTCAGGGGCATGTGAAACTAACCTGATATCCCAAGCACCCACATAAAAACTGGGTGCAGTGGTGTGCCACGTCCTGGTGCTGGAGAGGTGGAGAGACCATGATCCATCCCTAGGGCTTCCAGACCAGTCCAGATAGATTGGTGAGATGTAGGGTGTGTCACTAGACGCCCGCAGTGTGCACCGTGCTGCAGATCTCTACTGGGCTGGGCTTGGCGGTGGCCACCAGAATCTCTTCTGAGATGTGGATGAGCATTGCATCCGGAATGTCTCTCCCCATGCCTCGGGTAGGAAAAGCACTTCCCATTTGGCCTCCTGCCATAGGCCTTTTAACACACTGTTCTTGGAACCTTTGGCAGACTTTCCTCTGCCACTGGTGTAGCGTTGCCTGTGGTCTGTGGTCTGCTCATGACACATACAATCCTGCATGCAGGGAGTCTCTGTCACAACATGGTTTTGAAACAGCTGGTTTCTTCCTTCCTTCCTTGAAGTGATGGTAGTTAAAACTCGGGAGGAGCCAGGCAGTGGTGGCGCACACCTTTAATTCCACCACACTCGGGAAGCAGAGACAGGCAAATCTGAGTTCAAGGCCAGCCTGTTCTACAAGAGCTAGTTCCAGGACAGGCTCCAAAGCTACAGAGAAACCCTGTCTGAAAAAAAAAAAAAAAAGAAAAGAAAAAGAAAACACTCGGGAGGGAAAAGACCTTGTTCCTCAAGCCACCTCTCTGCACCAGTTAATCAGCAGCTCTTTTGGTATACCGCTCTTCGTTGGAAGGAGAATTTCATGGCTTTTTCTTTCCAGAAGACATAGAACCTCAGTTGTTAGAGAGCCAAGGATAACTATAGATTAAGCCAGTTAGAGTCACGCTGGGTGGTTTTGAGGGTCCCATAACAGGTGGAGTTCTGAGAATGCACATCTTTATCCCTGCCCCTGCCCAGTGCATAAATCTCACCTTTTCTATTAAATGGGGTGGGGGGGCAGCTGTCTGAAAGTCATACATATTCCTAGACAAGCCACGGGCCTGGAAAGGCTACATGCACTGTAGAGAGGGCTGGGGAAGTTCTTCATCAAAAACAAGCACTGCTTGCTCTTCGTTCCCCTGTGACTGTTTGTGTTGGTTCCCAGTCTAGCTGCCTCTGTGGGTCGTTGTGGGTGAGTAGCTGCTGCTGGGAAGTGCTGAGTCAAGGTGGCTTGCCTTCAGCTCTGTGTTCTTGTTGGTGCAGGGAAGCCTCCCAACGAAGCCCATGAGATGGAATCTGAGAGCTCGTGCTTGGCAGAGCCACCAAGGGCTGCAGCTGTGGCTGCCAAAGTAGTTGCAGCCTTCATTTGACTACTGGAGACGTGACTGGTGCAAGGGCCCGCAGGCATGTGGCATCCTGTCTTTCTAAACACCATACAACTTGTTGGCTCTCCAGGGCTGTGCCCTTGATCAGGTTAACTCCTTTTATGCATTGGAGAATCACATGTCTGTCGGGTGCTATTGCAGCACCTGATGAATAGTTGATGCCCCATATTTGTCTGCCTTCCCTTCTTCCCCATGTTCTCTGTTGGCTACATGTGTGCACACACACACAGTGATACTGTCAAGCAGGTAGAGACATACCATACTTCTATTATTCAGTACTTTCCAATGGGAGAAAAATCAACACCTCATGTTACCTCATGTTTCCATTCTTAGTAGCTCTGGCCTCAGATGGTATTTTTCTTGGGATATTGGTTTTCAGCTTCTTAGCCGGACGCTGTGTGTCGGCTCCCAGAACCTGGAACATGGAAGTGTCAGGTGGGGGGGGGGGGAGTACCCTCTGGGATCACATGCGCATGCAGAGTGGGGAACAGACCCAGCCCTCTCTCCCAGGGCTTCACATCTAGCACCACTAGTAACTGGAGGGTTGTACATCTTCCACTAGTCCCCATTCCTGGAGCCTCCACGACATTGACAGACTGATGGATGGCCCCGGCACTTGTGTCCCCTCAAACTGATCAACAGAACCAGCTTTAGAAGGGCCTGACTTACGAGGATCTGAGATTCCGGGTGTTCTGAGCAGTACCTGTCCCTGTTCGGTTACCAGTTCACCACACCTGACGGCCAGGCACCACCCTGGGACATAAAATTGTCATCCTGGTTCCTCTGTAGCCACAATTCTGTTAAAGAATGGCCCTAATTGTTTAAAGCACTCTGACCTTTGAAAGCTCTTTGCCCACATTCCATCCGACTGGTGGGGGTGTTCCATTTCTTCCTGCTGTGGGTCATACTTAGATTAGGGTTCTTTGGATGGATACCAAACACTGGTTAGCTCCCTCTGATAGATTTGGGGTTCTTCGGATGAACACTAAGCACAGGTTAGCTCCCTCTGACCACTCATGGGATGGCCTGGTCTCGAGTGATCTCCATGGAGAATCTGTTGCTGCTAGCACGGTGGAGTACAGGACCCTGGTGTAGCTGTCCATTAGTTACCTTTGCCCTTTCAGGGCTTTGCTTTGAGTGAGTCCACCCAAGGAAAGGGGAGACATGTCAGTCAGCCTCAGCTCAGTCCTGTGGTGGTTCTGGTGCTGACTTACTGTGGAGTTTGCTATTTCTCCTCTTTCTTCTGTGGGGAGGGTTGCTTTTTCTTCAAGACAGGGTTTCTCTGTAGCCCTGGCTGTCCTGGAACTCTCTCTGTAGACCAGACTGGTCTCGAGCTCAGAGATCAGCCTGCTGGGATTAAAGCTGTGTGCACCACTGCCCATTAGAGTTTTGTTCTTAACGTAGGGAAGGTGAGATGAAGTCTTTACCACTTATCCAAGGAACACAGGAAGTGCCTTGGGGATGGGCCTGTAATTCCAGTGTTTGGGAGGCTGAGAGAAGGGATCGGGATTCTAGTCCCAGGGCTGGCCAGGTGGCTCAGCAAGGAGAACACTTTGCTTGCGAGCACTCACCTGTAACTTGAGTTCCAAGGGATCCAGTGCCTGCTCCTGGCCTCCAAGGGCTCCTGCTTGCATGTGGTGTGCATAAGCTCATGGGTAAATACCCATAATAAATCAATCTGAAGAACAATTCCAGTCTATACGGGGGATGGGGGGGCTACACAGTAGACCCTGTCTTAAGCAAAACAAAGGACAAGGAAAGTAAGCATCTTGTGCATTTGAAATGTGGTAGGAGGGACAGCTGCTGTGGGAAGATAGCAGCCCTCAGGGCGGTCAGCATGGGGCAGGTTCTGGAATCCATGTGTGGTGCCTGGTACTGGGAAACAGCAGTTGCTGAACTTGTTTCTATTGTACTCATTTTGTGTACGCCACAGCGCGCGTGTCAGGCCTCAGCCTTGGCAGCATCGTCACCATCCACTGCATCGTCTTGCAGTGGAGAGGTTTGAGAACCTGTTGTGAGGACATGTGGAAGTTTTGCAGCCTGGCTGGAAGAAAATGGGCATCACAGAGGAGCAGGTCTCTCCCACCTCTCCGCTCTGAGGCTGCCGGGATTCAGTGGGAAACTTTGCAGCTGGGCTCATCCTGATCCTTGATCTGCTGAGGTGCTGTGGCCAGGGCAGTTACCCTCACAACTCTGTGACTGGGGCTGGGTTTGCTGATCAGGCGGTACTGGTGTCTTCATCACTGACTGTCTTCACTTTCTTCCAGGGGCTCCACGGGCCTTACCCCTTCGGCCAGTCTTAAACGGGTCTCAGCAAGAAGAAAAGTTAACAAAAGAAGGCCTGACTTTGGGGGGAGAGGGTGAGGGGTTCCTCTGGATTGCAGAGCGAACACATCGCACGGACCCCTGGCTCAGACCCCCCACCCACCCCCAATCACGGAAGAAGAGGAAGAAAGACTAGTTTCGAGTGAGCTCAGTGTGCATGCGTGAGTGCTGAACTGCAGGAGTGGTGTTGGCAACCAAGAGGAAATCCTCGGGTTTGGGTGATGACGTCAGTCTAATGAGTTGTTAGGTCATTCGGGAAGGGGAAGAAATTTAAAATGGGGGAAAATAAGCCATCTTTTTAAACAAAAATTATTTTGCCTACAGAGGTTGTAGTTCTGAGCACATGTTAGTCTTCCCCTCTTCCTGGTGTTTCTTTTAAGTAGGGGACGGTGTGCTCTATGGAAGCCGTTCACAGTGTGGTGAGGCTGGCGTGGCATGTCTGGGGACTCTGCCAGTCAGGGTTGCTGGGCTCGTGCTGTGCCCGCCCCCACCTGACTGCACAGTCTGACCTCCATTGTTCTTAGTGCATCTGCTGATGAGATATCACCTTCCCTCTCTTGTTAGTCTCCTGTTGATTTACACCTTGGACATTTGTATCTGTCGGCCTTGGGGCTTCTTAGCAGCAGCACTCTCTGAATCCAGACTTCCTGTGTGGCCAGCAGAAGTCTGGAGGGCAGTCTGACAGGTGTCCTTTTGCACAGCTGGGACCGCTGGGACCGCTTCCTCCCGTGTTTCTCTTGGCAGAGGGAGTGTGGCCCTTCATGCCGTGGCCCATCTTCCCTCGGCTCTCTCTGGGTGTGTGCGTGTGCTTCATGCACACAGGGTTGTAACTCATCAGCAAGTGTGAACTGTGCCCTGCTTCTTTTATCACACAGCTCCCCTCCCTGTGTCCCCCCACATGTCCTTGTGACATTCTCACAACTTGGAGTCCGAGCTACTACAGAATGATGATACGGCCCCAGCTGGGGAGCCCCACTGCCGACCACTGCCTGAGAGGCCACAGTCAGGTGGAAATAAAAAGACCTCCTCTGGCAGAAGTTGCTTAGTGTGGGGTGGCAAGTTGCAGCCCAGCCGGAGTATAGGCCTTGCTCCCTGGGCAGGTGCAGTGCCCACTAGTGTCCCATGAACTCCAAACAGGTTGAAATATGGATGTCTCCATGGGAATCTTAAACCAGGCCAGAACAGCTGACTGCCAAAGATACAAGAATATGCAAAGTCCCTCTTCTTAACCCCTCCTTACCTAAGTTAGTGACGAGAGCCGGGGATGTGGATTTGGTATGGCTGCAGGGTCCCCTGCCTGTCTCCAGCCCCCATGTGCTCCAGGGTTGTGAGCAGAGCAGGGCGGCCAGGGTGTGTAAGAGGTTCTTTAGCTGGGTGTGGGTGCAGGTCTGCCTGCCTGCCTGTCTCTGTCTGGATGTTTGAGTTCCAAGTGTGTAGTGTTTGTTGCTCCTCATTCTCTTCTGAGACTGTTGATTTTAAACACTTGATTGTGAAAGAAGAAAGCTTGTACGAAAATTCCTCCTCACCTTTCCATGTCCCAAAAAAAGCAGCCAACAGTAAGCTTTGTTTTGTTGAGGAAGTCCCTGGGCAGGTGGAGAAGGGCAATGCAGCTGGGTCTCCAGTAAATTGGGGCTTCTTGGGGACCCTATTTCCTCTGCACACTTGGACCCTTGAGCCAAAGGCAGCCCCTAACAGATGCCCAAGCCACAAATCTGACGGCTTCTGTCTGAGGGCCTCCTTAGGCCTAGTCTCCTGAGGACACTGCCACCCTAACGCACATGCACGCCCAGCCATTCCTCCTGCCTCCTGGCCTTGGAGCAGTGTGTCTCCAGCTGCCCTCTTGGAATCATGAAAGGCTTCAACCCTGTCTCACTGGCTTCCCCAACGATCCCCTACTAGGTACCTTTCTTTCTCGGTTTTCCAGCAGGGACATTGTGGGCCACTGTCACTGAGTGTCCTAGGTACCTTCCTTTCTCAGTTTTCCAGCAGGGACATTGTGGGCCACGGTCACTGAGAGTCCTTCCCATCTTATGCCCCTTCCCGCTTGTAGCAACCTCACCTGGAAATGTAATGGCTCAGGTACCCTGGCTTCCTTCCCACAACCAAGTCCTGTCTGTGTGTCCGTGAGAGGTAGCTCATTCAGAAGGCCAGAGCAGGTGCAATTCTTGACCCATGGCTTCCCAGGTTTCACTCTTTCTGCAGCCCCTTAGAGTCTTCACGTGCACTAAGCCACCTTTTGGCAGGATCCCTGGTCTGGCATCCACGAGGTGAGGCAGACACCAGGTTTCAGGTGGTAAAGGGCCTGAGCCCGGTGGGGAAATGGGGGTGGAGCACAGGCTTGGGAAGAATCTCTTGTGTGGAGTGAGGTGCGTATGTGTAGGTGTGTGTGCACGTGTGCATGCCTGTTTTCTTTTTGCCATGGGGACAATTGAATTTGGGACATTTTTCTACTAAAACAGCTTTCTCTCCCCCTGTACAGACTGGCTGTAACCATAACCCAGGCACTTTTCACCAACACAGCTTGTGGCCAAGGTGGGAAGTAGACATGAGTGTAAAGACCCCCAAATTTAGCCTGAGCTCCCAGCAGGAAAGTATGAGAGGGTTGCCAGGGCTCACAAATGCAGACTAATGTGCTGTCCCCACCCTTTCCCTGTTATCCCTTGTTTCTTTGGGTGAATGTGGGAGCAGCCTGCTGCCCCTCCCACCTGGACAGTGGTGGGTGTCTGGTGGGGCCTTGTGGTGCCTAGTAGGAGATGAAGATGAGGTTTTCCTTACCATGTAAATGAATATTTGTATGATTAAATTAACACAAAAAAACCCACCTTTCTCGTGTGTGCGTGTGAGTTTTATTGCGCCCTCAGCTACCTGTTGGCCTGTGCCTCCCACAATAGCTCTAGTGCACACTTGCAGAGGGAACAGAATCCTGAGATCCATATTAGTCACTGTAGGATAGCCGTGGCAGTGCCCAGCAAGGAAAGAAAGATTTACTGTGATGGCTTCAGAGGGCTTGAGGCCTGATCAAGGATGCTCAGTCTCTGGTGGGTGGTAGGATGGCAGGTGGAGACTGCTTACGTGCTGACCGACCCAGAAACAGACTGCCAGACCTGTTCCTTTGAAAGACGCGTGCCTAATGAGATGTTTCTGCTAGTTTGGCCCCAGTTCCTAAAGGTTCCATAACCACCCAAAAATAGTGCCACAGCCCAGGGACAATCACTAGGTAAGAGTGATTAACAGGAAGTCAGCCTTGGGTTATACTTGTATCTTCTGCTACCCAGTCATCAAAACGGTAGATTCCGAATGCTCTGTGTGCCATCAGAGTACCACTTGGGTTGGTCAGCCAGCGGGCACAGCTGAGCACAGCCAAAGGGCAGTGCTAGAAACAGCACCTTGACCTTCCATCTGTTTGGGAAGAAAGAAAAGCCACCTGCGCTCCTGGCTTCCTGGATTTGGAAGATGCATGCGTCTTACTTGGTTCCCATGGTGGTTGGGTATCTTTCCTGGGTGTTCCTCGCTGCTCACTGCTGCGCAGGTTTCCAGGCTGCTCTGGAAACCTGAGAGCTAGGAACACCCTGCAGGCAGTTGGCAAATGAACAAGGAGCCAGCTTCATGACCTTGGGACTCACATAGACTTTCAAGAGCACTGAGGCAATCAGAAAGGTTTCAGTGGCCAGTATAAAGCAGATGGGTTTAATGCTGCCAAGTCTTATCTTCAGAGTTCAGAACTAGAATCTGGCTGGGAATAATCCTAGTACATGGGGAGTGGAAGCAGGAGAATCAAAAGTCCTAGATCATTCTTAACCTCATGAGACCCTATCTCAAGAAAGCTCTTACCATCGCTACCTGGATTGGTTGTAGAGAGCACACTCAGGGAAAGGGGCTTCCTGTGTCTCACAGCTCTGGATGGGGCAGGTTGGGACCACAGGTCCCTGTACTGAGACCTCCCAGGTGTCTATGGCATTTTCAGTAACTGAAGAGACAACTTGGAGATGCAGAAGGCTCATGAGTGGACCTTCCCCCTGCCTGTAAAAGTTGTGTGTTCAAGTGATGCTCATGAGCCTAGCTGGGGGAGAGAACTGCCTGGCTGTGCCCCCCAAGCAGCCCAGGGAACCTCTAAACACAGGCTTGGCCCCCCAAACAAAGAGCTGGTCCCCTGTGCCAAGAGCTGATGCAAGACTTCCTGGGAAGCACCTCATATATTGTCCCGGGACCCCCACAAGTGCCCTCACCCGTGACAGGTGAGGGCGCTGCTTCCTCCCAGGTGCCTACAGCTATTTGCTCTCTGCAGGGGAGAGACCCCACCCTGTCACCTGGGTCATCATCCCCAACACCCCTGCTCCTGAACAGTTATTTGCTTGGCAGAATCTGTTTATCTTTGGGGCTGTAACCTGTCAAGAAGTCATTGGGCCCTGGGAGAAAGGAGTAAGTTCAGTGGTAGCTCCTGGCCTGAGACATTCCCACGCGGGCTAGGTGACAGGGAGGGGGCTCTCAGCTGAGTCTGGGAGATGGGGGGGCAGCTACAGTGGTCGGGGACCCAGCCCTCCTGACAAAACAAGCAATTGTGCCACCTCCCTGCCTAGTTCCTGTTCTTGGGCTCCCGCTCTGTTCCTGAGAAGGCCCATCCCTCACCTGGCCTCTGTGACCCAACCATTTCCCAGAGATCACCTGGAGACCAGCCTTGACCAGCTGAGCAAGTAAGAGCAAGCACTAAAGGCTCTCATGACAGCCCTAGGTCCCCAAGTGGGAAGGGGGCAGACAAGACTGTTCAAGAAACAGGAATTGAACTCAGGTCCCCTGGAAGAGCAGTAAGTGCTCTTAACCATTTAGCCACCTCTCTAGCCCACATTAAAATTCTTAACAGTAGCAAAATTACAGTTATGAGGTAGCAACAAAGCTGGGCGGTGCTGGTACACACCTTTAGTCCCAGCATTCAGGAGTCAGGGGCCAGTGAATTTCTCAATTTGAGGCCAGCTTGGTCTACAGAGCAAATTCCAGGATAGCCAAGGCTACACAGAGAAACCCTGTCTTAAACAGCCGGGTGGTAGTGGCACACACCTTTAACTCCAGCACTCGGGAGGCAGAGGTAGGTGAATCTGAGTTTGAGGCCAGCCTGGTCTACAGAGCTAGTTCCAGGACAGCCAGGGCTACACAGAGAAACCTTGTCTTGAAAAACAAAACAAAATCAAACCAATAACAACAAAAATAGTACTGTAAATATCTGATATGTGATCGCTGAAATGGTTGTAACCCACAGGCTGAGAAACACTGCCATAGATGGCTATGAATCTGCATATTCATATCCATCTATGAGGGGGGAGTTGGAGAGCTCTGAACCGTGGGACCAGCTGAGGTCACAACAGGATGAGATGGGCCCTCATTTATCACCTCTTGAAGCCCTTTCCCTGACACGAGTGGCAGCTGGCCTCGCCCGTCCCGGCTCCAACCTTATTCCTCGTCCTGGTGTCCCAGCCACTAGCTGTATTCTCAGCAGGTTGGATGGGGGTGTTCCTGTCCAGTCCAGGGATGCACCCCTCCTAGAAACTGCCGATGATGGCTGGAAACGGTGTGAGGGGCCCATGGGGCCATGCTTACCTGCGCCAATGATCAAAGCACCCAAGATCCCTGAGCCACTAGACAGTCACAGTCCCCAGGAGAGGACAGGAGCTGAACAGTTTACCAACAGGTGGAGGGGTGGGGAAGCAGTGTGAGCTGTCCAGCGTTAAGCCACCCTCCTGGTATGGGGCATGTCATGCCAGGCCTGTGGCTCGGCCTCCGCTCTGACCAGGCCTCCTTTGCAAGCATGACCCCACCGCTCCCACTCCTCCAGGCCTCTGCTCTCAGCTCCCAGGCAGCAGGACTCTGAGCAACTGCTGAGTGACTGGGGTTGGGGTCAGGTGCTGACACCCAAAGCCTTGTGTCTAATCTGTAAAGTGGACAGTTCTGAAATCCAGAAGTATCACAAGAATAAAAACAGCTGGCTTTGTTGCCTGGTGCTTGGCCAAGTATTCAGTCTGAGTGACCACTGTTGAAACACTGGGTGTTTAAGATTGGACCCTGCTCAGTATTCCCTCTCTCCCTTTCTCCTTCTTTTCCTCCCCCCCCCTCTTCCTAAGCCACAGTTCTTATTTCCAACAGACTATGCACCTTTCTTGGTGGAGGGTGGGAATGCCCAAAAGAAGCCTTGGATGTCTCCCATCTTTGAGAAGTGACTTTGCTAGGGAGGGATGCAGCTGCCTACAGTGGACCCCATGGGTGTTGGCTGAAGTAGTGCACAGAAAAGACAAGAGCCTTCCCTCTGGTACTGGCCGCCTCTCAGAACAGACACTGCCCAGTCCAGCTCAGATAACCCAGTTCAGACATCAGGCCCCGTCAAGGGCTCCTGGGGAAGGGTAGAGGCCCCAGATACACCTCAGGTGAGAGTGACAGACTGGACACCTCTACATGGGAACTGGTTGGACCACTGCTTCACCACTTCTGGGGGTGGGATACGGGGGCTGACACGTCTGTATCAGGTGTCCACAAAAGCAGTACCAGATCCTGAGCTCTGCCTGGATGCCACGGCCAGAAGGGCACCATGCAGTGCCAGCCCCACCCACGCTTGCCTGCTTTCTCCCACCACTGAAGGCTGAGCACTGTCTACCAGGGCCCTGTGTCCAGGATGAAGGCTTGGGGCTGCAGCAGTTCTGAGGAGATGGTGGCTTTGGAGCCACAGCTAATTTAGCAGGAATTCTGTGGTGAGCTCCTGTCCAGTCCCTCCTCTCTCCATGGGTCCTCCAGGGCTAGAAATACCCTTGCGGGGGTGGAGTCAGCACCTGTGGGGACTTAGGTAGACTAAAGAGTGGACCAAAGAGTTCCTGCAGAACTTACCTGCCTCCAGCACCATGGTAGGGGCAATGAACATCCCTAAACATTCAGGATTCCCCAAAATCACAGTCGGTGCCAGCCTCTGCCACCCAGACTCCCTTCTGACAACAGAGCCACAGGGAATGCCAAGGCCCCCAGGGAAGAAGAATCAGCAGTTGGTTCTTGGAAGGAAGCACCGTCTCTAGCTGACTCAGAGCTCTTAGCCAAGCTACAGGGTTGCTGTGGAGGGGACCTCAGTGATCACAGTGACAGTTGGGCCCTGCGGGGAAGCAGCCTGGCTTCTCAGGTTCTAGTTTGCATGGAGCAGGTGGGATTTGCATGTTTGAGAAGTTGCAGCTGTTGGATGAGACCCCCGGGTAGGGGGCAGGGGAACAGAGGCTACCTGCTTCCAGCCAGCACCTGTGTCCCTCAGTGAAGAACACCAAGTCTCCAAGGTTAGGGGTTGTCCTGTAGAACATGCAGAGACCTTCACACACACACACCACTCAAGTGTGGACTCAGAATACATATGGTTCTGTGCCCTGATCCCATAAGAATGGACAACACAAGCAATGTCCATGTCACCCTTACACACATGTGCACACTCACACACCAGACAAATCGTGTAGCGCCCATGCCCATGCCACTACAGGTTGGTACGTGAGCCAGGAACTTAAAAACACATGCACACAGACAGAGACACGGGGACATGGGTCATCCTTGATACAAGGATGCCCACTTTATTGTGCTCAGAGGCAGCTTATATAGGGCTCTGGCCACACCCCAGTTCTCGGAATCTTTCAGCCGCAGGCCCACCAGAAATCACTCCCCTGTCATCAGGGTCTCGTGCTTAGATGCTCCTGGCACCACCGCCACCTACGGGATCCCCCTCAGCCCCACAACCTCCAGTAAACAATCATTTAGGGAATTTGGGCATAGTTCTCTCTCCAGACCACTTTCTGCTGGCTGTTGGGTGAAGTTTCTTTGAGGGTTTTCACAGTGACATTTCAGGGGGTCTTGGTCCATCAAACCACATTAGTCTGGAAGGATTCCACAGGTTCTCATCTTCTGTGGAAACAAAAGCAGAACCTGTTTTCCAAAGCAACAAATCCTTAGACCCATATTTTAAAGTCAAGATACCTTTTTTAGCAGCTCCCAGAATCAAATGTCTTTCTCCAGTCAAAAAAAAAAAAAAACAAACAAAAGAAAACACAATATGCATAATCCAAATTCTCTGTGCACCTTCCATCTTTTCGTGGTTTATAATCTGACTGTCTGTACTCTGTCTCTTTAAAGACTTACTCAAACACACATAACACACATACCCATCTTTAATCCACCCTCACCATTCCCCAGGGCGATCTTGCTGGGGCCCCCACTTGTAAAACACATAGAGACAGACAGACAGACGGGCCAAGGGGACATCCTTGAAGCAAGAATGCCAGAGCCCTCTGTCTGTGTGTGTATGTTTTAAAATTTTAAGCCTAGTTCTCGTAGAGCGAAGCAAGTAGAGCGCGGAACGGAACCAGTGTGGTTTTACACTCATGTCAACACGTGTCCACACCAAAGCTTGCACTCTGGCCTGGGGAGTGTAATGGTAAGGCACTTGCCTAGTGTCTGTGATGCCCGGATTCAGACCCCAGCACTGCAGAGGAGAAAAGCCAACGTTGTTCAGCTAGGGCAGCAGGTGTAGCACAGGGCATGGTGGCACACACGTGGAATCGCAGCTCTCGGGAGGTGGCAGCAGGAGCATCGGGTGTTAGAAGCCATTCATGATGGCCGGGCGGTGGTGGCACACGCCTTTAATCCCAGCACTCAGGAGACAGAGGCAGGTGGATCTCTGTGAGTTCGAGTCCAGCCTGGTCTACAAGAGCTAGTTCCAGGACAGGCTCCAAAGCTACAGAGAAACCCTGTCTCAAAAAGCTTAAAAAAAAAGTTCACAACATGAGCCATAGGAGACCCTATCTCCAAAATAATCATAGTCATAATCATAATAGTAATATAAAAGATAAAAGCCCACACTCATGTCACACACATAGGCTTCATTGCCGACCATTTCACTTAGTTTCCCTATAATCCAGGCGTTTCTGAATTCTGCTTTCTAGAACAACCTGTGATGGCTAACTTTGTCGCTAACATTGTCACATCAAGAACACAGCTGCCGTTTCAGCTTGCTGTGCTCTCTCCTGTGCACATGGGAGAGCATCGCCCAAAGAAAGATGTGGACATGGCCCAGCACCCCAACAGCTCCCACATGTGCCTTCCTCCAGAAGGAGGAGCCTTCTCCAAGAGCTCCAAGAGGAGCCTCTGTTCAGAAAAGGTAAATGTCTCATGTAATATTGGGGGAGACTTTAATTTTTTTCCTTTTTTAAATTAATTTATAATGCTTTGGTGTTTTGTCTACATGTATGACTGTGTGAATGTTGAACTTCCTGGAAATGGAGTTACAGACAGTTGTGAGCTGCCATGTGGGTGCTGGGAATTGAACCCGGTTCCTCTGGAAGAACAACCAGGGCTCTTAACCCCTGAGCCATCTCTCCAGTCAAGGCTTACCCTAGACTGCCATGCCACACAGACTCTCCTGGATGGTCCTGCAGCTGCCCTCACCCTGAGAATGAACCATGATCACAAAGGGTCAGAGGGCAGCCTGGTTCTTACCGAGAAAGTACCACAGACTGTGTGGAGCCATTGTCAGCCACTGTCAGTCACATCGGAATGGATGACCTCAAGGCTTGTCTCAAACTCCTTTTAGGAGGAGGACGATTGCCTGAGGCCCTCACCCAACACCACCTATAGCTGCCCACTTGGCCAGGTCTTGGTTGCTCAAGGACTTCTCAGAAAGGCTCGGAGGAAATCTGGAGTCTTCCTGTGAGAAAGAAGGGGCGGAGCTGGAGGGCTCAGCAGCTAAGAGCACACACTGCTCTTGCAAAGGACCTGAGTTCAATTCCCAGTGCCCTCAACAACCCATGACTCCAGCTCCAGGGGATCTAATACCTCTGATATCTGCGTGCTCCCATTTATACACACACACCTTAGAAAAATAAATAATAAAATGCGCCTTGAAAGAAAGAAGGTGAGAGCAGAATAATCTAGGGAAGCTCCGCCTACTTCTTCAGCAGGAGCTGCCCTCCTGTCTGGGCACTGCTTCCTCTGCGGGATCCCCTCCCTCTCCCACACTCCAGCTAGGTGTAGGTCCCCTAGCAAAATCCTGAGCCTTCTCAGCTTCAGTGTTGCTCAGGTAGGGTGAGTAAGAGTCCAGGCAAGCCTGCCCTCGGTGTCCAGTAGGAGGAAGGGCAGGCTGGGCTGGGCTCCAGGCACACTCGGCAGGGACCCAGAGCTGCTGGACACTCCAGGGCTCTGAAGTGAGGGGCAACCGTCCCCAAATCCCAAGACCCTGCAGGGAGCCTCCTGGCCCTGCACCTGGCCAGTGTTCAAGTGTGGACAGGGACATCTTCGCAAAGGCCCGTGACAAGAGAGGATGTCCTCACGTGCTGGGCGCAGCTAGAAAAGCAATCAGCAGGAGAGATCCGACATCCGGCCCTGGAGCCATGGGGGTTGCTGAGCTTTGGCTCACCATCCCAGGGCCCAGACCCAGAAGGGCAACTGTGAGAAAGAGCTTCAAGGTAGGGTTCAGGTGCTGCTGAGGTAGCCCTGGAGGCTAGCCCAGACTGGAGGAAGGTCTATGGACAGTAGAGAAGGATGCTCCAGTCCTGAGAAGACTCTGGACGGCTGCTGGGTCCTGGGTGGTGCCCCTCCCCCACTCTTTTTCCTTCCAGGGTTGGACCCTGGGTTCTGGGTCCTTGGACTCCAAGGAGCAGCAGAAGGAAGTTCCCAAGGTCAGCACATTCTCCCGGAAGGCGCTCAGCCTTGCACCACAGTGCCAGGTGGGAGCGTTGGTGTTGCCATTGTGAGGCAGTAACAGCCAGGAACACTGGTGACAGCTTCCCCGGGAACTCCCTCAGCCTCACCTGGCTGTGCCTCAGACAGAATTAGCCCATGGAAGGCTGGGGTTCAGAGCACAGGAAGCACATCAAACACCTCTGGGAGTCGAAGGGAGCTGGTCATGTGACTCAGTGGTCGAGTGCTTGCCTAGCACTCTGGTTTAATCTCCAGAACCACGGAAACTGGGCGTGGTGGCACCTGCCAGTAATCCCAGACTGGAAAGATAGAGATGGGAGGGCCAGGAGCTGATGGCCATTCTTTTTTCTTTTTTTTAAGTTTTATTTCTTTTCCAATTTGTATCCCCTTGATCTCCTTTTGCTGTCTTTTTTTAAAGATTTATTTATTTATTATGTATACAACATTCTGCCTCTATGTATGCCCGCACGCCAGAAGAGGGCACCAGATCTCATTACAGATAGTTGTGAGCCACCATGTGGTTGCTGGGAATTGAACTCATAACCTCTGGAAGAGCAGCCAGTGCTCTTAACCACTGAGCCATCTCTCCAGCCCGCTGATGGCCATTCTTAATTGCATAGTGACTTTGAGGTCAACCTGAGCTACAATAAGAACCTGTCCAAAAAAATCCAGGCTGGAGAGCTGGCTCAGTAGGTGACCGCTTGTTGGTGAAGCCGAAGACCCTCTGGGGTGCAGAGACCGGTGAGCCAGTCTAACTGGACTGTTAAGGTCCAGGTTAAAGGTGGCCCTGTCTCAAAAAGTAGGGTGAAGAACAATGGAGGAAGACACCACCCAACATTGACCTCTGACCCGCACATGTGTGCACCAGGGAGGTGGAAACAGGTGGAACCCAGGGCTCACTGGCCTGAGGAACACCCCTGGCCTCTGGCTCCGTGAGCGCACACACACAGAAAGAAGGTATCAATTCTTCCCACTTTACAGTACGGGAAACTGAGTCCCAGGGAGGTCAAGGCCTTGCCCCAGGTTTGAGTAGCTGGACCAAGTCTTCTGTTTCACCCTTGCCATGGGCCCCTGGCTCCACCGTTGCTTATACCTGGGCAAGTGTGACCTGGCGGCGCTAGTCACTGGTCGTCTGGATCTCTGGGCTAGACCCCCACTCACCCAGCCCCTCCCTTTTCTGGGGCCAGGCAACAGCTGGGGGGCAGGTCCTCACCGTGTCATAGGTCCCCTCTGCCCTGGCCTTGCGCCAGTCAGGCCCGCCCATGCCACATCTCCCAGATGGCACCATAAAGCCATCTCAGAACCTGGGCCCTGAGAGCAAACAGCCCCTCCTAGGAGGCCTCACCCAGTAGAGACCACATCGGTAGCTCTCCTGGTGTGAGGTGAGGGTGCAGGACATGCGTCAGGCCTGGGTGGGGCGGGGGACGCTGGAGTGCCTCCTCTCCATCCCTCCTCTTCTGAAGACAGCCACCAGCCCACCTCCCATCATCCCTCAGTCCTTGGGCCAGTTCACCTCTAAGCTTTCTCAAAGCCTGCTTGAGAAGGCCCAGTGCAGACCCCGCTGGCCGGTCCCCATTCCTTCTACAGTGAGTGGGGAGCGTGTGCCAGCCAGGGGCACGAGCAAGCTGAGGGTCCCCCTGAGCCAAGTATCCCTTTGAAGGCCTTGCCTGAGAACCCGAGCCCCAGTTTTCCAACCTGGGCAGAGAGGCGGGGAGGCAGGCAGTGAAGAGCGCCAGCTCACAGGGCATCTGGACCAGGGCCCCGTCCTCAGCCCCGTCCCACCCCTGCCACCCTGCGGTCAGTCTCAGACTAGGCTTCCATCTTCTCACAGATAACCTGTTTGTAACACCCTAGGCCAGAGACTCGGTTCAGTCATCTCCCTGTTGCAGGTCGCGGCTGCAGAAGGGGAAACATACGTGGGGAGCCAGAGGTCTCACCCTACACTTCCTGCCTGGCTCTTCTGCCTCAGTTTCCTGACCTGCAAAATGAGGTGGCACCAGCCACATGGGGTCAGAGTGAGGTCAAGGTCCACCTAGGATGAGCCTTGCCAAAGAAAAGGCTGCTGGCACTCATGGCACCACTGCCAGCCTTCGTGGGAAAGAAAAGGTTGGGCCGTGGAAGGTGGTACCGGGGCCTCAGGATTCCAGCCAGCTGTGGGCCCATCTGTCAGGCTTGCCAGGGCAGGGTGAGAGGCAGCGGGGGCTGGAGGAGAGCGCCTCTGTGCTTGGAGATGGCATACCCTGGAGGAGAGGCGGAGGCATGGCGGGTTGGAATTGATCGTCATCTACCCTGGGTGGGGCCGTGGCCATTGTTTGCCCTCTCTGGGTCTCGGCTTTCCTGTCTGTAAGTGACAGAGATCTCCCTCACAGGGAAGTGTGGAAATGAACACACATGTGAAGGGCTGATGTAAGCAAGATGTTGCTGGGGTGTCCCCTGAAGATTCCGCTGAGACAGCCAAGGACTTCCCAGAACGAGAGGGTCTGTGGACATGTCCAGGAGAGCCAACCAAGGGCAGGTGACTGTCTAATTCAACCTTACAGCTCCCATGCCTGATTAATGTGTTGGTTTATTTTTATTTTGGGGTGGGGTCATGCTATGTTGCCCAGGCTAACCTTGAACTCACAGACTCTCGAGATCCTGCTGCCTCAGCCTCCCAGGTTCAGGTACTACAACCATGTCTGAACCCTCCTGGCTTTTTTAGAAGATCAGGCTGAAGCCCAGTGAGGGCAAGGAACTTAGAGTGTATTGCACGGCAAGTCAGAGGAAGAGCCGGGTCTTGAACCCACTGGTTGTGAGCCCATCCCCAGTGAAGGTGGCCTAGAGAGAATCTTCATCTGGCCCTGGCTGGCATCTCATGGGCTGCTGACTTCCTTCATGCTTGGGACCATGTGACTAAGCAGGCCTACACCCACATCCGCTGTTGCTGTCTGCGATGTTGCCTCCCTCTGCTGCCTGCCTCAGTTTGCATGTCTCGAAAATGGCCTGGAAGGTCATCCAAGCCTCATAGCCATGCTGTGCACTCGCTGTTGCTTGTGTGTTAGTGGCAACACATTTAATCCCAGCACTCGGGAGGCAGAGGGAGGTGGATCTCTGAATCTGAGGACAGCCTGGTGTACAGAGCCAGTTCTAGGCTGGCCAGGACTACACACTGAGTCATGCCTACTCCAAAAAATGTTGTCCCTCCCTTCCCTTCTAAGGTGGGCACTGTTACTTCTACACCCAAGGCCAGGTAAGTAGCTTCTTCCCTATCCCGGTCAGAGCCACTCCCCACACCACAGGGCTCCTGCCCCACTTCAGCCTTCACCGCCCCTATAGTCCCGGCATCCTCATGGGCTCTACCCAGTGACCCACAGTCCAAGGGCTGGTTTGGGCTCCCATGAGCTCTGAAGGCCTGAGTGGGTAA
>PVIU01011347.1:0-65143 GCA_004026605.1 Ondatra zibethicus | reverse complement strand
AAGGGCACAGACAATAAGAGCAACAATGAATAAATGGGACCTCCTGAAACTGAGAAGCTTCTGTAAAGCAAAAGACACAGTCATTAAGACAAAAAGGCAACCTACTGAATGGGAGAAGATCTTCACTGACCCCACATCAGACAAAGGTCTGATCTCCAAAATATACAAAGAACTCAAGAAACTAGACATTAAAATTCTAGACCTCCTTTTTATATTAAAGCCCCAACCTCCAAGGAGACTATGTTAGGTTTTAAGACATTTAAAGGGGTAATCAAGATTAAATAAGGTCATTAGACTACAGCCTTAATCCAACATGATTACATCATAAAACGAGTCCAAGACATTAGTATAACTCTCTCTCTCTCTCTCTCTCTCTCTCTCTCTCTCTCTCTCTCTTGTTCCTCCTCTCTCTCCACTATTTCTCCATCTATTTGCACAGACACCATAAGGATATGGCCCAAAGATAGTCTAACCCTTTTGGAACTCTGATCTTGGGCTTCTAGTCTCCAGAGGAATAAGTTTCTATTGATTTACAATGCCTGCGGTATTTTCTCATGGCAGTCCGAACATACTAACGCACATAGCTTTTCATATTGTCCTGGTGAAGTGAAGTTCCTATTTTAAAAAAGTCACAAAGATGTTGACTAATTAGGACCTTGTGATTGTGAGGAGCAGTGCTGTTATAGATCCAGAACCAATTTACATTGAGCTATCTTTAGCTCCTTTAATAGTCATTCATTGCCTACCTCTGTATCTGACTTAATATCCTTATAATGAGACCTTTTGGCAGGTATTAACACACTATGACCTTCCACCAATTAGAAAGCTGAGTATACCATCAGATAGTGACTTAAACCACCACAGAGATTTCTTTACTTTGCTATAACCTTATGGCCTTTGGTTTCCACTAATATAGTTGAGAAATCTTTTATTCTTCAATTGTATAAACTTTATGGAAATGTTTCCATGTCAAATGATTTTTTAGGGATATCCTGAATCTCTGCGCTCATATTATTGCTATTCATATTTTGGCTTAAGAATAAAAAAAAATCACTCATTTGGAGGTGAAGGTTCTGTTTTCCATTCATTCTTCTCTGATGGTAACCTTCAGTTGATAATAGAAAAACAATGGAATGGGCACTGCTATGTGATTATAAATTAGATTCTTTATGCTGAAAACCTATGCCTATTAAAGACTTTTGGCTTCAGTTATTTTCATTTGGAATTTACTGTAACTGAACAATTTTTGAGAGTCTTGTAAAAGCTGATGTTACACATCTGTAGGCCAATCAAGACTATACTGATTGTTTAGTCTTAATGCAGCCTGCGGTGCACTAATATCTATTAGCAGGCAACAGGCTATGACAGCTTTAAAGGACACCTCAAAGACCAAATCCCAATGCCCATCTTACAGATCGACATGGGCATGATATCTCAGGGACGCATTTCCAAACAGTGGAACTGGAGTTTAATAATGGACCAAGTAGTTGATCACCGTAAACAAAGGAAGATTTACCGGAGTATCTATTCTGGGAGCACACTGTGGGTCGCGGACACAGTCTAAATAGCTGGGGGACTTGGGAACTGTAAAGACTGATGATGGCAAAGTTCTTACAACTTCTTCATTTCCCAGTGGAGAAACTCCATTCCTACTTCCATCCTGAATACTGTGATGGGACAAATGATTTACATTTTATTTTATAGCATGTCAGATCATGACTTATTATATCCAGACTTGACACTTTTCATCACCCACACATTCTAGACACTGAGCTGGATTCTGATACTGTAACGGACTTGGCAAAGAGGGCCTTTGGGGGAGAGAAGAATGCTGCAGACAAGAATAAAGAGTTCGGAGCTGGCCAAAATGCCAGGATGTCAGGCCTGCTGGTTGCCCTTTGCTCTTTCTTTCTTCTGTGGTGTTTTAATGTGCTGTAAGCCAGTGCAAGCATCACTTTACTGTTTACTTTGCTTTTAGGTGCCTTTCTTGTAGTTCCGGCCAGTGGTGCCTAAGCAGACATATAATGAAATGTCTTTAAAGATGCTGTGTGTGCATGTATGCTGAGTTTTGTCTATTACTTTTCATACTGTGCCATTTGAGGATATGGGGATAATTACCATCTTGTACTGTGGCAAACTAGGTTTTGGCTTTTTGAGCCATGTAGCCCAGGTGGGCCTTGAATTTTGTATATAACTGAGGATGACCCCAAAGCACCTGATTCTTCTGACTCTGTTTCACTGATTTTTCAAAGTTGTTTTCTAAGAAGTTTTGAGTTTTAAAAAAATGCTTGTTTGAGTTCAACCTAGTGGATTTCTGGCCAGTCAAGGCTACATAGTGAGATCTTGTCTCACACAAAAGAAAAAAAATTAATGCAAAATTTTGATAATTAGTTTGTTGGTTGCATGGTACAAGCTAAATTTTATCAAGCTTTGTAAAGTCAGAAAGAACCAAAGACTTTCTCCTGAATCAGAAAAGGAAAAACAATGAATTTTGCTTAATATAAGCACCTTATTTATGTGGTTTTGAAATGATAATACATTTCACTCAGTCACACAACTAGTATTTTAAACTCACCTTGGAATGTGTAACTTTTATTCCTGAGAAGGAAGCCACATAATTGCAGAGAAAGGATTTACTTAGAGTACAAAGTACCCCATTCATTTTTTTCAATTAAGAAAGACAGAATTCAATGTAACTATCTCAACCCCAGTGTAGTCTTTGTTTTTCTCTTTTCTCTTTTGCCTTAAGCAATGAAAAGGATTAATTCTTTATAGTAATTTAAATAGAATTACTTGTTAAAAATCCTCTGCCAAGATCAGTGAAAAGGGATTAGTTTTAAGCTGCCTTAATCATTAATCATAATACTTTTAAGAGAAGAACTATCAAGGAGTAATGATTAATATACTGATTTTTTTTTTACTGTGTTGTTGAGGGAAATCAGGAACTTTCACATGCTAGGCAGGTGCTCTACCAACGAGCTGCACCTCAGCGTAGTTACATAATTTTTAATTACATGTGTATGAATTCTTTCTTAAAATTACTTATATACAATTTTCTGGAGCTCATGATTGCAGGTTTTAATGCTAAAATATACTACTAAAGGTATTAAGTTCTTCAGTTTGTAAGTTGGTTTTGTATAACATGGCATACAACACATTCCCGTTGGCCTAACTCAATGCATGAAGACTATGAATAATTTTATTTTCTATTTTTTATTGGACTCTTATAGGAAGACACCAAGTCTCTGATTCTTAAATAGTGAGTAAACTAGTATAGACAGAATATTTAAACATGACAGGGAATTGACAGAGATACCTTTATGTGGCTTTTTGAATCAACCTAAAAATTTCAAACAAAACCCAAAATAGGCTATTTTTTCTTTAGCGTGTGTGATAGAACTAGTTGTCATTTAACAACTCTCCCAGCCTTCTTCTATCTTTCCTATTACAGTTGACTCAGGACTGTAAAGAAAGAGTTTTCATGGAAGTGCAACAGTGTTTGGAACCTCTGCCTTACCAAGAATCTGGTAAATTTTTAGGCTACAGGGGCAAAAGAGGAAAGGTGTTGAGGAGAGGTCTGCAGAAATATTCAGGAAGTCAAATATCTAGTCTTGAGAGTTCACAGAAGAGAAACAAATGCAGGATTCAGAGTCTGCGAGGGCATTATGTTCAGCACTGCAGACACAGGGCACGTTTCTAAGCAATGAATGGCTTTTATGCCTTTTGCTCAATTTCATTTTATTTTCTGAGCGTGCTCTAAAAGTGCTTCAGAGACTGGAGGCAAATGCTCTCTCTAGCTACAACAAAAGTAGAATCTGAATACAGCTACACAGAGGCCTCTATGGTATTCAGTAATAGCTCAGAAAGCTGAAAGGGAAAACAACGTTCAGGTAGAGGAATTTATATAGGGAATTCCTATCATTTTTGCAGATAAAAGGTACTGTAGTTTACTATAATGATCCCCAAATAAATAACCTCATGTATTTTAATCATTCCTACTCACAGGCATTAGACCAAAGGATAAGGGTATGCAAAAATATTTTCTGTAGTATAGCACTCATATTTCTTACTTAAGCTGGGGCTCATCATCCACTGTTTCTCAAAGTGGCAATGGGAACAATATACCACCTTTCAAGTGCCTGGTGAAACATGTGTTTGATGTAGCTTGTGTATGCTTTATGCTGTGAATATGTTTTGTTACCATTGCTTAATAAAGAAGCTGCTTCAGCCTATAGCAGGGCAGAATATAGCCAGGCTAGAAGAGACATATAGAGTAGTCACAGTCAAAGAGACACCATGTAGCTGCCAAAGGAGATAGATGCCAGGACCTTACCAGTAGGCCACAGCCTCGTGGTGATACATTGATTAATAGAAATGGATTAATTTAAGATGTAAGAGTTAGTTAATAAGAAGCCTGAGCTAATAGGCGAAGCAGTATTGCAATTAATATAGTTTCTGTGTGATTATTTGGGTCTGGGAAGCTGGGAACAAATGAGCAATCTATGTTTACATTTGTTTTCTGGTTACAATTAATAAAGAGGCACTATGCCTTGACAAACACTTTTCAGTGGGTAAATTAAGCTGTCAATCATTCTAGATCATCTTTATTGATGATGGGGAAGCCAGTGAGGCTGATTTCAGCTCAATATTTCTCAAAGTAAGCTGAGCCATTGGTTGTGATCTTATACACCTATTTTTTCTTCTTTTTAACTTTTGGGGTGTCCTTGCCATACTGAGGTGTGAAATTTTACTTTGGGGGCTTCATTAAGTTAAAGCAAGGCTGGTACTTACTTATTTTTTGATACCTAAATCTATTTATATAATTTTTCTTCTTTGTTGTTTTTATTGAGTTATATAATTTTCTCTGCTCCCCTCCCTTCCTTCTCCATCACCTTCTGCTCTCTCCCATGATCCCCAAGTTCCCAATTTACTCAGTCAATTTACATTAAGGAATATTAATGGTCAGTGATTGCTAGTTCCTGTTATTTTAGGTTTTGTTGTTGGTGATGTTATTTTGTGTATTTTTCTCTTCTTTGGGATTTGCTGTTGTGAGATCATCTATTGTTTGTGCTTTTGTGGATGTAACTAACTTCCTTGGGTTGGAGTTTTCATTCTAGTACTTTGTGTAGGGCTGGCTGGGTTTGTGGCTAGGTACTGATTGAATTTGGTTCTGTCATGAAATATTTTGTTTTGTCCATCTACGGTGACTGAAAGTTTCACTGGGTAGAGTAGTCTCGGCTGGCATCTGTCGTCTCTTAATGTCTGCATAATGCTTGACCAGGACTTTCTTACTCTTATTGTTTCCATTGAGAAGTCAGGTGTAATTCTGATAGGTCTGCCTTTATATGTTACTTGGCCTTTTTCCTTTGCAGCTCTCAATATTCTTTCTTTATTCTGTATGTTTATTGTTTTGATTATTATGTGGTGAGGGGAATTATTTTCTTTGATCCAGTCTTTTTTGTTTTCTGTAAGCTTCTTGCATCTTCATATATATATCTTTCTTTAGGTTGGGAAAGTTTTATTCTATGATTTTGTTGATTATATTTTCTGTGCTTTGAGTTGGGTATTTTCTCCTTTCTCTTTCCCTATTATTTTTAGGTTTTGTCTTTTCATGGTGTCCCATATTTCCTGGATATTCTGTGTTAAGCTTCTGTTAGATTTGATGGTTTTTTTGATTGATGAGTCTATTTCCTCTATTGTATCTTCCATGCTTGAGATTGTCTCTTCCATCTCTTTTATTCTGCTGTTTATGTTTACATTTGTGGTTTCTGATCATTTTCCCATATTTTCTGTTTCCAGAATTCCCTTGGTTTGTGTTTTCATTATTGTCTCTATTTTGGTTTTCAAATCTTGAATCATTTCTTTCACTTGTTTGATTGCTTTTTCTTGGGTTTATTGAAGGGATTTGTTGATTTCTTCCAATTTTTTTGTTTGTCTTTTCCTCCATTTCTTTGTGAGATTTTTTTCATTTCCTCTTTAAGGGCATCAAACATTCTCCTATAAAATTATTTTTAGGTCATTTTCTTCTGTTTCACTTGATTTGGGGTGTTCAAGTCTTGCTGTTTTAGACCACTATTTTTTGTTGTTGTCTTGTTGCTCTTTGTGGTGTTGTTTGTGTTCATACATTGTCTACCCTTCTTTTCTTCTGACTGATGTATTTGATTTCGTATCTTTGGTTATCACTCTTCTAGGAGCCAGTAAATCTAAGGCTGAGATGGTTGCTCCTTGTGGTAGAGTTGGGGCCATGGTTCCAGTCACCCTGGAGAGTACTTGGTATTCCCAAATGCCATTTGGTGCTGCTGGACATTGCTCATGCCATCCTGGAAGTCATTCTGGTCTGCTCCCACAGAGATCACCTGCTTGGGCCTACACCCATGGAGTATACTGACTCAGGCCTGGTCTTGAGGTGGTGATTGGCTTGAGCCTGCTCCTGTGGAGGTTGCTTGCTAAGGCCTGTTCAGAGGAGGCCGTTCACTCAGGCCTGGTCCTGTGAAGTTGGTTGGCTCAGGCATGTTCCTGTGGATGTCACTGGCTCAGGCCTGCTCAGCAGAGGTTGGTCACTCAAGTCTGGTCATGTGGAGGATGCTGGCTTGGACCTGCACCCATGGGTGTTCCTGTCTCGGGCATGCTACCACAGAAGCATGTCGCTGGCCTGGGCTTCAGTACTTATTTTTTAAGCTCTCTGAAAGTTCTGTTCTAAGAGCTTGAGCAGATTAATAATATATAAATGGTTAATAACTGTTTTCTATTATTCTCGTGCTCAAGAAATCTAATCAGTGGTCTTATCATCAGTCATCTTCACTTAATATACTGACAAAGATTTAAGCGATTTATTCAGTTATCAATAGGTTAGGTGGTACGCATGTTAGAATTGAGGCCTTTGGTTTCTTGATTCTAATAATGCTTTCTTTCCTTCCACCCTCCTTTCCTCCCTCCCTCTCTTCCCTTCCTCTTTCTTTCCCTCCCTCTCTTTTACCCTCCCTTCCTTCCTACCTACCTGTTCCTTCTTATCATTTCTGGGAATCGAACCCCAGGGCCTCACATATGCTTGGCAAGTACTTGACCACTGAATGTGAGGGGATAGTTGTGAGGCTTGGGCAGTCTGTGGGGCCACTGTCAATGGGGCAAGGATCTATTACTAGTGTTTGAACTGGTGTCTTGGAGTATATTCTCTTTAAAGGGATACCTTGCTCAGCCTAGATATAGGGGGGACGGCCATGGTCTTACCTGGAAGTGAAGGATCAGACTTTGTTGCCTCCCCATAGGAAGCCTTAACCTTTCTGAAAAGTGGGTGGAGGAAGGGTGAGGCAGGAGGAGGGAAAGGAGTAGGAATTGGGATAGCTATGTAAAATGAGAAAAAAAGTATATTTAAAAAATTATTAATAAAAACTGCTTTGACAGCCTGTGTCCTTCACTGTGGTAATAGCAGCAGCAGGTTTCCTTTAGGGGTGTGTCTTCACTGTGGTAATAGCAGCAGCAGGTTTCCTTTAGGGCCCGTGTCCTTCACTGTCATGGGCTTTCACCTAGGATTAATTGTCAGGCATGAAATTCACTCCTGTGGTGCAGGACTCAAATCCAGTCAGAAAGTGGGTTGTTACTCCATAATAGTCATGCCACTATGGCAACAGTGAACATATCTTGTTTGGAAAGTCAGTATTGTAGCATTCTTGATCTAGTACTGGGTATGGCTCCACTAGCAGCCTGCAAAGTACTTTTTGGTGAAAAAACAAAACAAAAACAAAAACAAAAATCCATAAAATGGGGAGGGAGACATGTTGAAGAGAATCAGAGCACTTGGAGTGGAGAAATGGAAGATATGATCTTATTGCATTGAATAAATGTATGAAATTCTCAGAAAGAACAAAAAAAGCGTTGTTAAAAATATAAGTCAAATAAAAAGTATAGAAAAGATAATTTTAAAAAAGAAAGCAATTTCCTAGATTTGCACATTTGTCTGGTAAATATACTAACTTGAGTTTTGGTTTTATTTAAGAGCTATTTAAAGACAAAAGTCTTGTCTAGTCCTCTAACATCTAGTGTGGGGCCCCAAACAGAGTGAATGCTTTGTAACTAGTTACTGACTTTCAACTAACTCCATTGCACCAAATATGTTTCAAAATAAACAGACTCCATATATGAGAGGTGTGTGGGTACCTGTATGCACACACACACACACACACACACACACACACACACACACACACACACACGCCCGCACGAGTACCTGAACACACACACGCATACCTGAACACCTGAAACTTTATAACAACTTTGGTATTGTGTGTGGTTGAGTAGTCAGAGAATAAAGTCCTGCTTCTATAATTGACACTATGAGAATTGAAGGAAGCTTTACTAACGTCCGATTTCCTTCATCCGTCTCCCAAATCCTTATTAAGTCCCGAGAGTGCAGCAATGAGCGGAGAAATATCAGCATCTCAATGATACCAGGGAAAAATTTGCCTTGTGCTTCCAAAGACACTCAAGCACAAAGAGTGGCCAGCGCAGACTGAGGCACAGGTGTTCCCTGCTCTGTGCTGGCAGGAGTCTGTTCCTGACAGGCTGTGCACTGGGCACAGCCAGGCTCCCAGGTGGTCCTCAAGGACAGCCTGCATTGAGCCAACGCATTCTACCGAGGTCGGAAAGAGGGCTTGGGCATAAAACCAGGCGTCTATGGAAGGCAGAAGTGAGTTACTAGAGGGCAAGTTTTGACATTTAGGGAAATAATTCCTGTCTAGTAATAAAGAAATGATTCATTCTCTTAGGACAGTTATGCAGTATTTAATTCTATTCTAAGGTCAGTGGAGACTTTTAATGAATATTAAAGAATAAAGACCCTATTGTTAACATTTTTCTATAATGTTTACTTACACATTAGTCCATAAACCTTAGAACTTAGGAATATACAATTGCTATACATCCCGCTGTACATTTTTCTTTAGGATACCAGTAAAGACCACGGAAAATTATCCAGGAACAAATCAAGACCTTAACATGGTTTCCTCTTCTGAAGCTTGTATTGGCCTCTGTAACTTCAGGGTCGTGGAGGACTGTGTTGATAACTAAAATTCAGCCAAACATTCTAGCCAGGGGTGCTTCAGAAAGATCATTAACCCAGAGTGCCAGAAATATGTGACCATACCATCAACCCATGCCTGCTCTCCATTCTACCCTCTCATGTCCCCTTATATGTAAGAACATCCATGTCACCCACTCTGCATTTTAATTGCATCTATATGCTCTCTGGGCTTGTCCTCTCTCCTTTATCTCCAAACAGAAACACATACACCCAAACCCTTGCCAAAACCATTGTGATTTATGGTTTGACATTTCAGCTTTTTGACATGCAAATCTCTTTACATCGTTAAGATCATCAGACAACTGTCCCTTGTCTGTTTCTGAAATAGAACTACATATTAAATCCATGCTGTTTTACAACTATGATTGGCAGTGTTTAAAAATGTTTCTCAATGATGCATAAAATAACTGCATGTTTCATCCCTGAGAGCATCACTGGTGGATGGCATATGGAGGCCTTCCTCATATCATGGATATATATATTTTTTTCCATGTTCCTTTTTGGGTGTCCTGTTCTCTCGCAGTTTCTGTTTCTTCTTAGGGGTCTGCCAAACTGCAGGTGAACATCTCCTAGAATACAGGCTTAAAGTATAGTGTAAGAATTTGAATTTGCAATGCTTGCCTGGGTATTGACTCATGGGGTATTTCTTATTGACTTATTTATTTTCTTTTAAATAAGAGAAGTTTAGTATAACCAGACGAAACACACATGTACTTTATGGAAGCCAATTCCTTGAGGTATGGAATGGTATTATAGAGAAAGACATTCCTCCTAACAAATGCCATATACTATTTCCCTCTTTTAACTCTAGTATCTATTCTTAGGTAACAGAGTAGAAGGACAATTATTTTCCGTTTCTGTTTTTGAATGAAAAATTCACTTGTATAAATAAAATACCACCATAAATATTCTGGCTTAAATTCTTATGGAAGTTTTATTTTTAATATACGTCTTTAGATATTTTCTGAGATTTAATTATTTGTATTTTGTGTGTATGAGGAAATTGCTTGTAAATATGTCTGTATATCACATATGTGTCTCCGCAGGGGTCAGAAGATGGCCTTGGATCATTTGGAACAGGAGTTACAGACAGTTGTTAACACTGTGTCGATACTGGGAACTTAACCTAGATCCTCTGGAAGAGCCACCGGTACTCGTAATTACTGAGACATATCTGCAGTCCCCAGGGACACTTTTTTAAAAGGCTCATTCTTCTCATTTCTACTGGGAAACCTGGTGAATTTAGCCTTTTGTTTCCGTTTCATTTTTAGTTCTGATGTTATAGCAGTTTGGGGTCTGATCAGTCACTGCCAACGTGGGTTAAGCAGATGGTTTGGGGTCCAACCTAGAATTCTATTCAAATTATAATAATGTTACACCTTTTCAAACGACTCTAAGTTCTTGATGTCACCTCTTTGACTCTTGTGTCTGCTTTTCATTTTGCTCCATATCCTACCAGTCGATTGAAAGCTGGACCTCGTGTTAATGAGAACACTTGCAGCATATGATGCATTGCTTTTTAAATCACAATGAGAAAGTAGCCAAAAAAGAAAAAAATCAACTGAGAAGAGAAAAGGTTTATTTAGGCTCATGGTTTCAGTTTATAGTTGGCTGCCTTCATTGTTTCTGGGCCTGTGACACGGCAGAAATGTCATGACAGGAGGATATGGAGTAGTAAGGCCGTGATTTCATGGCATCTGGGGAACATGGGGGAGGGGAAGGGGAAGAAGGGCTGGAGGAGGGGAAAGATGTAGATAGATAGATAGACAGACAGATAGATAGATAGGATGAATGCTTCAATGCCAACTTTGACCAAGAAGGCCTATCTTCTAATATCCCTTTCAATAAAAATGAATTAATGAACCCATCCATAGATGATGTCAGCACCATTGTGATCAACAACACTATCACTGCAATCTTCAGTACTTGAACCTCCTAAAGAACTAGCACATAAGATATATGCAACACACATTTTAAATAGATAGTTTATAAGCCCGTATACTTAATAGTAGGAATAATATTGGGACTCAAGTGAACTTGCAAGTAAAAAGAATTGAAAAACATAAACAATTGAATGTTTCCTTAGAGATGAAAAGTGCTCTGATTATGGAATATTTATGAAAAGTTTTGTCTGTTTCTTAAGTGATGTTCTGTTAAAGGATAATACTAGAGCACACCAATTTTTTCAGCTTATTGAGCTCTTGGGTAAATTGGCACATATATGTGTAAAACTGTGGTTAGCATATGTACACACACATATTCACACACATAGACACACAAGTGCACACACACACACGCACATACACACACATCAAATGTCTACATATCAATATTTGGAAGCATAATGCATTTTCCTCTGAATGGCCAATGTTCAATACTCCAGTAAAAAACAAATCATTACATTGATTATGCTAGTATTATGTTAGTATTTCTATTTCTGGAACATAACACATTTTTGTGTGTTCTTTCCTATAATTTGTTTCTTTAAGTGAAGGAAGTGATAGCTTTTTCTGTGTGCAGTGTTAAATGTCAGATCAAGTGAAGCTGTGTCTGTCTGCCTTCGTCCCTCTCACCAGGCCGTATGCCACATCTTTGAAGTCAATGATGCAGACAGTAGGATCTTTAGTTCTGAGCAAGGCAGGCAGTTCAGAGACCTGCAGCCAATGGTTCTTGACTAAAACAGAAACTGAAATAACCGTATGCTCAGAGAAAACTTCACAGACGCTTTTAAGTTCGACTGGCTCTATCTGAGTGAAAACTTGGATGCCCTGGTCAGGAAGAGTTTGTTCCCACAGGCAGATGGAAAGGACCGAATGCTGTGTCAGTGACCTCCAGGCTGCTGCAGTTACCATCCAAGACCCTTCCACTGTGATGAATCCGGAGGATTTCTATCTTTCAGTGCAGAGAATTCTTTCCTGAAGTAATGCTATATTATCCACATTTATATTTTTAAAACTATCTAAACTCTTCGCCACCTTTTTTCTTACACTTGTAATTTTTTTCTTTTCTTTTTTTTTCCTCTTGAAATTAAGTATACATTTGTCTAGGACTTTTAAGTGATTTCCTTATCTTTTAAAGAATTGAAAAAATAAAATTCTTTTCTATCTGACAAGTAAGTATGAATAACAGGAACTGGAGAATGGTGTTTGGTTTCATATCAGGCTCCAATCCAGGCCAGGCCTGTGGGATCAGAAGCTGGCATTGACTGAAAGTGCTTTCAAAGAAGATTGGTAGAGTCAGATCAGCTCTTAGTTAATGGGATGTGCAGTGAGATAGAAGATGGTGAGATATTCTTTCAGTGTTTTGAAAAGACACTGTAATGAATTTTATGACTTTGCTTCTAATGTAGAGAGACATGATCCACTCATGGAGGTCCTTAGGACTGGTTCACAGGGAGCCTCAGGGCACCCAGTAGGTTTGTTCAGTGTAAATTTGAAGTAAGTCTGTAGTTCATCCACTAATTTGGAGACAAAATAAAAAATTCATTTAAAAAACTCACCTCACAGAGTAACTTTCTAGCCTCACTAATGGAGGCTCTGAGAACACGTACCAGATCGCCCTCAGCAACCAAAATCTGTACTTATACCCATTAAGTTATTAGAACACATGTTCTAACTGCATGATGAACAGACTCAACATCTAAATAGTTCAATCAATACTATCTGATGTGGGATTGCCGTCTGTATGCTATGAATAACATTGGTTAATAAAAAAACTGTCTTGGGCCTGCACAGAGCAGAATAGAGGTAGGCGGGGAAAACTAAACTGGATGCTGGGAGAAAGGAGGTAGAGTCAGGAAGATGCCATGTAGTTGCTAGAGGGGAAAGACGCCAGCTGCCAGCTGGAAACTTGCTGGTAGGCCATAGCCCTCATGATAAAATATAAAATAATAGAAATGGGTTAATTTAAGAGATAAGAGTGAGTTATAAATATGCACAAGCTAATAGGCCAAACAGTGTTGTAATTAATATAGTTTCTGTGTGATTCTTTTGGGAATCTGGGCAGCCGGGAAACGAACAAGCAGCCTCCAACAACAACCTCTTTTTTTCTGTTTAATTACAGACTAAATGTTTGTATATACTTCAAATTCATATGTTGAAGCCAAAACTTAAGTTATAGGGAATGAGGCCTGGGGGCATTTAATTAGCTCTTGATTAGATCGTGTGGGTGGGGGAACCTCATGGCGACTTTAATGACATTTATACAGAGGACACAAAACAGAAAAAGATTTCCTAGGAATTAGGAAAGCTCTTACTAGGAACTGATTTTTCAGCACCAAATTGTAGGTATAACCAGGCACTAAAACTATGAAAGGAACTTCCTGTTATCTACAAGCGTCTCTGGTACTTTATTATAGTGTTGCAAGTCGACTGAGACAAGATTGACATCACTAGGCCAATGAAAAGCCATTTTAACACCTGCAATTTTGATTTCGTCTGTTCTTCAGTGTTGTCAAAGAGCCGGGCGAGCTTTTATCTTATAACAATCCATGGCAGATATTCCATAGCTGCATCCTATTTAATGCTCAACATTACCATCTTACTTCAAATTTCCTGAGTTCTTCTAGAGAGTTTCAAATGGAGCAAACAAAAGCTATTCCCTGTATTTTTATTTCTTAGGTAGCATAATAGAAATGGCATATGTTTTCTACATCAGTTGGCAATTTTGGAAAGAATATCTTAATTGTATGGATGGAATTTTATCAGTTTAAAGATGAACTTTTCTATGCTTTTTAAATGATGTGACAATTCCTGACCTGAAAACCTATTTACTCTTGGCAATGACAATAAATAACAATTAGGTTGGGGGTTAAGTATGATCAAAGTAGGTCATATGCATGTATGAAAATGTTTCAATAAGACTATTTACACAATAGATGATAAAAAATAAGGGTGAGACATGTTAGCCCTATTAACATGCATGTGAAGGAATGGGAGAGTCTTAGCTTTAAACTACTGATGCTGAGTGTGCAAGAGAAAGAGATGAATCTTGGTGTCTTGTCATGCACGTATGCTGTAGGTCTGAAATCTTGAACTAAGGGGATAATAAAAATCCAAGTCTTCAAACACACTTTGATCTCTGCTTTAGCAGAGCTAAATGGTGTTGTTGCCTTATATGAAGAACCAAGGAAAAGACAGAGGGAACAGTTAATATGAAAACTTAATTTATATTAAATCATTTGCTACTTTGCCGGTCATTTGCAACTGAAATTTACTTCCTCCATGCATTTTCTCTATGCATGGAACAGGAAATGCAAAACATGACTTGTGAAGCAGAGGCATAATGACAGTGAACAGGGATTTTTTATTTGTTCTTTCGTGTGAATTGGCATAGGCACCACGAGGAAGTTAAAACACAGAGGTTAATTGAAAAATGAGATAAACAAAGCTCCTTGAAGGTCTCTGAATAATTTCTCCTGGCAGCATTGACAGTCTATAACCAAGAGGCACTAAAACCTACATCCAACTGCTGGAGATTAAAAAAAAGCTAAAGTTAATTGTCTTTCTGTTCCTTCCACCTCATTTCAGCCCAATTATAACCAGGAAAAGTCATTCTGTCTAATTTGCATTAATGCACCTCTATGGAAAAATACCTTAGACAGTGGATTTGATTGTTGTTTGATATTAAAGACATTTTTTAAAATACCTGTCACAATTCCCAAAGGTAAGTTATTTGTGAAGTTCCTGAATGACAATTCTGAAATTCCAAGATGCCTTGAAATCACAGATGTTAGCAAAAATAGTTAAAAATCTCAAGGGCATAGTAGATGCTGGAGTCTGTGTCGATGGCTCCATGTGTATGTCCTGTTTACTCCCCCCAAGAGCCCCTTGCTTGCAACTTTTAGCTGGGACCACATCCTGGGTGAGGATGCAGAAGCAGAGGGAGGCTGAGTTGCAAGGCACGGTCACACAGCTAGGGAGAGTTAGGAATTAATTTGAAATCCACACATCTGATTTCAAATTCCATGAAACTAAAGTCGAATGATGGTGCTTGATCACAATCACATGATTATTTTGATTTGAGAGTCATTGCTAAGTATCAATTAAACTGCCATTTCTCCAAATCACCAGAAAAAGAGCAACTATTGTTAGAGTAGGGTATCATTAGTTCACTTCCTTGGTTTCCTGGGAAGCTCATGTGCTCATGCGAGCTACTATTTGGAGCTGTAGTATTTAGACTACTCTGTTGACCAGTGTAAACAGCTGCGAATCCAAACGACGACCCCTGTTTTGTTTCTGGCATATAAGCAAGCTAAGAAGTGTCAGTGTTTTCAAGGGAATATTTTTATTCTTTTAGCCATGCAATAAACACGATCACAGGAGAAAATTAGGAGTCCCTGGATATGCTTGATGGCTTTTTTTTTTCCTCTTGGAATGGTATGGAAACATTACTTCTATTGCTTTTAATTGGTGCACTAGGAGCAGAAGCTGAATATATACAGAAGCATTTACATTAATAGGTGTGAGTTTCCACAGAGGCCTTTGTTTGCAAAGTGCTGAGCTCACGGCCCCTTTTCGTGCCTCTTTCTGGCGCTAAAGTGCTCATAATCATGCGGAGCATCTGGCCGCAGACTATCGTTTCTCATTAGGAGGACAGGCTCTGAGGCCATTAGGGCTTCTTTGTGCCGAACAATGCGCTCTATCTCGCCCTTTCCAGACTCGAATTGTGAGCTGCCGCTGCCACTTCTAACCAAAGGTACCTCGTTTTAGGTTGCTCTGCGGCTGGGCTTCCAAACTTGAAACGGGAAAGCAGCAGAGACCCACGCTTTGGTCGGCATCGTTGTTTCTGTGTCTTTTCTGTTGTCTGCCGGCACTAACTACTGAATCAGGAGAGTGGTGAAGGACTGAACTTGCAATATCTTGGGTTGATATAAAATATTTGCATCTTAAAGTTCAGAGTTAGGATCATGGCCCCCTGACTCAATGAAGTCCAGTCCAGGAGATGGAAAACCGGACTGGGATTAGGGATTCCGGCTTCAGTCATAAACCTTTATGGGCATTAACTTGCTCCTCACTGAGAAGGAGGAGAATTATTTCCATACTGCTTCCATGCTGCGCCCATGAGTTCCAGCCAGGCACTGGAGAGAAACTGGCTCACTAAATCAGCCATTCTCATCATCATAACAATCTCTGCTTGGCCGACACAATCCATGTTACCTTCTCCACATGCAGCTGTGCCAGCTCGCCCTCCTCTGATTTTGACCTTCTCTTGCTACCGCCATGAAAAGAGCAGCAGAATCTGTCTGGGTGAAAGAGATCGCGTTTCCTCACAAAGCAATGTGAGAACAAGGTTGGGAGGGGACAGAGCTGGCTTTGGGGACGAGGCTGCTTATCATTGTTTCCAGGCACTCATTTAGTTTATGTCCAGGCATGAAGACTGGGGCCAGGTTTCACTGCTATAACTCCTCAAAAAAGAGAAATTAAGTCAGGGCAGTTAATATGACTGCTCCATTAGAGTGGGAGGAGGAGACAGACAGACAGACAGACAGACACACACACACACACACACACACAGAGAGAGAGAGAGAGAGAGAGAGAGATTGAGGGAAAGGGGAGGGAGGGAGAGAGAGAGGGAGGAAGGGAGAGGAGGAGACTTAGAAACAGTACATTACAGTTACAAACAGTTTGAGGGAATGGAACTGTACCTTTATTAATGATACATACAAATAAATTTCCACCTCTGATAGCTGTTGCTGCTTTCCCGAGAAAGGTTTCCAATAGGAAGAGCAGTGTGAGTTGCGAAAGGCAAATTGCTGAAGGGGAAAAACACCAACACGTTAGTCCATAGGACACATTTAGTTTTTAATTTTCTCCATTTTTAAAACCATGTGTTTAGGTTGCAGCTCTTCTGTGCATGTAAATTTTTTTATCACTGTGAAGGACTGTATGCATGGTTTTACACACACACACACACACACACACACACACACACACACACACACACACACTTACACACAAGGGCAAAAGCACTATTTTTCTTTTTGAAAAAAGAAAATGTTCACACATGAAAGAAACTTTAAGGGACCCCTTAGGCGGTGACACAAACATGAACAGCATGGGGCAAAAGAGAAAAATTAGTGAGGATGTCTGGACACGGGCTTGGCAGGAACAGAGCCAACAGGCTGGTGACTAGAGTTAGAAAGGACTTCATAGTCTAGATGCAAATGGCTATTAGAATCACACTTGCTCTTTATGGGATTTATAAAGGTCCAAATGTACAGGTACACTCTAGATGGCTCATGCGGTTGGAGATGAAACAAAAGTTGAAACTTGTGCAGAAATCATTTCTGATGGTTAAATAACCTTGTTCAAAGTCAATGTTGTAATCTAAATCTGAGCTCCTCTCTGTCAGTTTCAAGACTATATAATATCTTGCTTGTCCCATGAGTTTGTTGTTACAAAGAAAAATCAGAAGTCTTTGTTGGAGAGGCATAGGTTAGTTGAATTGTGCAATTTTGTCAAGAAAGAAGAGTGATAAGAAGTCCTTTTATTTTAGCAAGGTTTATCCTGAGTCAAACAAAACATGTTCCTGACAATGCCTTATAAACACAGCATCATGTATATAAGCACTTCAACAGAGGAAAGCATCACATAAAACCCTCATCAGCATAAGGCAGAGCCTGGGCTGCAATATTTCTTATGAGGGTTGACAGGAGTTGTGGAAGATTTAAGATTAGTTAAAACTCAGCCATCTTTGGCTTCTTACTTCAGAATGAGCTTTGCAGACACCAAGAACGAGACTGAAGGAACCAGCAAGGACAGTTAAAGTTAAATAAGAATATAATGTCTTTAGAAATGAAACATGAAAACTAGCGTTCCTTTGCCAACCAGAGCCTGAATTTATTGCCCTGTGCTTCTCCTATTAGCATTGATAATTAAAGCAGTATAAGGAATGTCTTGCATTTGATGTTAATAGTGTCATGCTGGCTGCTGCGGGACCCTGGGCCTGATCTTTATCTACTCTGCAGGTAAATCTTTGAGTTCACCTTTAAAAAGCGCATTAAACATTCTGGAAGACAGTCTTTAAGCTTGTGGGTTCTCCAGTGATCTCTTAAGTATTAGAAGCTCAGATTAGAGGATGACATCTTATAATCGTCTGACTGCTGCCCGACCTGTGTAGAAACAGGATAGCACAGCAGCCTTACAATGTGGATCTTAAGCTTCTATTTTCGCCTGGGGTTGACCTTGAGGGTCCACTAAAGCCATGAAGGAAAGATCAATACGACAGAGCTATACGTCTTTTTTCACATGAAAAACCTACATTTTTTAAAAAAAAAAACTGAAGCACATTTAGTAAAATTAGTGATGATGAACTTTGTATGTGTAATATCTTGTCAAGTAAATGTGTGATCAGAGCATTATTTAGCCTATGAAAGCACATTTGAATTATCCATTTTTATGATGTTTTGTGGATTTTCTTAGTTTCGTGTTTTTTCTCTTTTCTTCTCTTGCCCTTTAAACTCAAGGGCTCCATCTGTTGCCTCCAGGTATGTGCAGGGGTAGCCTCCCAGGGTTCTCATCCTGGAAGAAAGATCTCTCTCTCTCTCTCTCTCTCTCTCTCTCTCTTTCTCTCTGTCTCCCTCTCTCTGTCTCTCTTTCTCTCTCCCTCCCCCTACTCTCTCTTACAGGATGTCCATTGGCAATAGCTCTTCATTTATGGGTGGAACTTTGTTACCTCCTCCTTCCATGCTTGTATTTATGTCTGGCTTGATGTTGCATAGGTCTTGCACATTAGGTACTCACAACTGGGAGTTCCATGTGCAATTGCCCTGCTGTTATCCAGACAACACTGTTTTACTGTCGTCATACACTGCCTCTGGATCCGCCTCTAATAATTTGTCCACATCTTATTCTGTAACGATCCATGATCCTTGGAAGTGTATGTGTGTTATAGATGTCCCATTTAGGTCTGAATATTTCATAATCTCTTATTCTCTGCATATTAATGACTTGTGGGTCTCTATTTTAATAATATACTGCAAAGAAGCTTCTCTGATGAGGGTTGGGAGGTATTATGATGTCACTGGAAGCCAGTTTAATACTGCATCCATTTAGCATAATAATAATAGCAGGTTCTTCCTAGGGGACTATGACATGCCAAACCACGTGTTCTTTGCCCCATTAACAGTGCCAGGTACTGGTTCCATCTTATAGAGCGAGCTTTAAATGCAGTGTGGATGTGGTTGGTTACTCTTATAACTTCTCCTCCCTTGCAGCAGTGGGGGTGTGTCTTGCCAGTCTGGCCTTCTCCTCAGTCTTATGGTAAAACCCCTTTGAGCACTGTGAAAACTAGCTGGTAGGCATGAAGCTTTCAGCTTGGTCCTGCCTTGATAAGGCTCAAGTATGTGGCTTACTATTAAGTCTGTAGGGTGACCAAGAAAAGTGGCAATAGCCTTTAAAATTTGACGGCCAGTGTGACCCCATTGACCAACAACTACAAAAGAGGTAATCCATACTTGGCACTGGGCTTTTTTTTTCTCCCTGACATTCTATGGTATCTAGGTGAAGCATCATTTCTCCCCATTACACAGTAACTCAATTTAAACTTTTCGTGTACGTATTTTAGGAAGTTTGTTTCCATCTGACTCTTTCAAAACCTTTAGCATCGTTGAGCACTTCACATTCTGTACTCTACCATGCCCTTCTCATCTCCCGGCTTACTTAATTGTTTTTACTCCATTATAAGTTTCTTTCTTAAAGCCAGCTGTTTCATGTAATATAATCATGGAAGGGACTATCCCACCATCTTTGCAGTCCTACTTATAGTCATACCAGGTGGGAATTACAAGTGCTCATATACTGGGGCTGGAACCTTGTTGTCAACTTGGAATCCTGCCTTCAATATTCACCATGCATAATAATCAGAGGCACTAATTACTTATTATACGAGAGTATTTTCTTCTTAGATTTATTACAGAGCAGAGATTTGGTAATACTATCCCAAGCCTCTATATAGTTAATACAAATTGTTCTGTATTCTGTCCACACTGAATTATCTGTTCTGTACTCTGTCCCTGTCTGAGATTTATCACAGAATTTTCTAGAATTAAAATTTAATCCCTGGCCTCCTCTGCTATTTTCACCGTTTTATATTTTACAGAATAATTTATATTTTACATTTAAAATATGAATTTATAGAATAATTTATATTTTTAGAATAAGTATAGTAATTTATAGAAACAATAGGATTATTTTATTTTAATTTTTAATAAAAATTGTAAAAACCAAATAGAAGGACTTCAATCAGGCTGAGTATTTTGTGTTAAGCTTCAGTTGATAAAAGTTCATGAGAAGATCAGCAAATCTTATTTCACTAATCAGTGAAACTACCATTCTGAGCTTATTTAAATCACATAGTGTTTTAAGGTATATATTATTAGTTGGAAATACATACCAAAATGCCAAGATGAGGGGAAAAGAACATGGTTCCTTGTTCATTCTACAAGCGAATTCCTCTCCTGGGGACAGATGCTAATATTTATGCTACACCTGAAAAATGTCACACTGAGAGCAAAGATTTACTCTGAGGACAAATGGGACTCAATCAAAAGAACAATTCAAACAAGAATACCATAAAAGTTGAGAAAAGGAGCAATCCCGTGACTCAAGTATGGATCTATCTGGCTGACTCCCGACCAGCGGAATGAACAGCCAGACTCAGGATTCTTCCCGGATCATGCTTTATTGGAAAGCACTCGGTTGAGGAAAAAACGGGAGGCAAGAGAGCCTCTAGGTTGAAGGGAGACGGAGGCGAGAGAGAGGGTCTAACATGGCGGCTGCTTATATAAGGAGATATGACGCGACTCATGCCTTGATTGGCTGCTAAATCCCGCTGGCACCAGAGTCCTCGGGATTGGTTAGGGACACCTAGGTTATTGCGTATGTGGGAAGCGCCTGGACGCTCAGTCCTGAAGCATTGCCAGATATGGAATTTGTTTACCTCCAAACTGCGAGGATGCAAGCGTATGGCTCCCTGCAGATCTATGGCAAATCTGGAAGCCTAGCTTCTGCTGCAGAGCAGATGTGGAGGGTTCATGGACTAGCCAGTGCTTGCCCACTTTGTCACGGCTTTCTCCAAAGACTTCCAGTCAGTTCTTCCTCCATTCGCTGATTTAGAGAAGATGAAAGTGCAGATCAAAGTCCAATGCTTCTTTTCTGTCTTCGTTTCATTTGTGTGTATTGTGCTGTATGTATAACGTATGTGCTTGCTAGTGTGGGTGTGGGCGAATGTATGTATGGAAGCTGATGTGCATATATATGCACCTTCCTATGGATGTTAGAGGGCAGCTTATGGTATCATTCCTAGGTCATTCTTTATCCAGTGAGCTTCAGGGATATCTGCCTTTCTCTGCCTCCTCTGCACGGAAGTTACAGATGCTGACTGCAACACTCAGCGTGTTACAGGGTGTTTGTATGTTCAGATGTAGGTCTGCGAGGGCACGGGCGCTCACCTATGAGCCATCTCCCCTGACTTTCTGAGCAGTGAAGTGCTTGCATTTCAAAGGCACTGCACCGCACAATAGAATTCGGTGTCTAACGACCCGAGTACAGCATTTTTTCTTGTTGTGCCGCGGGCCTTGGAATTTTCAAAATCAACACTGATCCTAGAGACTAAAGCAAGATCCTGTCTCATTATTTCTAGTCTTTTCTTATTGCAGTGTAACTAACTAAATCTGTACCCTTACTTCTCAGTTAGGACATATCTCTACTTTTAAAATGGACCTTACCTGCTTGTACTTGTAGAGCCAAGTTGATGTATTTATGGCTCTGTTGAAACACCCAGATGGACACTGTCTTGACCTATGAACTCTGCAGACTTACTAGTGCCACCAGGGGCATCTAGTGACATAGGAGGCCACAAATGAAACAATTTTATCTTTCTTCAAACATCTGCATGTTTGACTAAATGGTCACTTTCCTTTCACCTTTACCTTCCATGTCATATTGAATAGATTGTCGGCTCTTCAGCTCAGGATAACCAATATTAAGTGTCTAATTCATTTCTAACTTACGCCTTGCTTCATGCCTCTGTATCTGTGAGGAACCAGCCTGGAGACTTGGAGAAGAGAAGAGCTGTGGCTTGCACTTTATTGTCCTTGGTACTGTCTCCTTGGTCCCCTGCAGTGTTTGTAGTAGGTGTTTGAGAGGACAATTCAAACTTTGTCATTGACCCTGGCCTGACCTTTTTTGTGTGCTGAGGTTTCTCCAGTTAAAAGCAAGTAGTCCCTTCTGTTCTCTGAGTAGCTGGTGTTTAAACTGCACCTCTGAAAGGTTCGTGTGTAAATTCTTTAGCTCACTGGACCTCTTCATTGTACAAGCTGTGATGTAAACAAGGCTGCTCCAGCATTACTGCTCAGGACCCGAGCTACTCACCTTTCTGGTGATGCACTTTCCTTTGAAGTGTTTATACTTGACCTATGGGAAACTCAAGTATTTGTGGATAAGAAAAAGCTGTGCTATTTCTTGGGTCCAGAGGGCTAGTCAGCAACACAAGTACACAACAAACAAATGACAAGATGTTTTACCTGGTTGGGGTATTACATTGAAAACTACTCTCTCCCTAGTCAGACAGCCTCTCTCCTCCCAGTACTGTCTAGACTTGCCACTGCTTAGCTTCTGACATGAGATAAGATGCAGCACAGCCAAGAGTTTCTTTATTTTCTTTTTATCTTTATGTCTGTCTATCTATCTATCATCTATCTATCTATCTATCTATCTATCTATCTATCATCTATCTATCTATCTATCTATCTATCTATCTATCTATCTATCTATCGTGATCTATTTATAGTGATATGTGTGTGTCTGTGTGTTTGGAGGCGTCTGTGTGCCATGGGAATTCCTAGTCCTCTCACTCTGCTTTATGGTTATAAATCAAGGTGTAAGCTCCCAATTGTTCCTTTGCACACTCATCATAGACTTTTATCCCCTGAAAACATAAGCCAGTTAAATACCTTTTCAAATAAGTTGCCTTACTCGTGGTGTTTTATTGCAGTGATAGAAACATAACTAAGTCAGTTCCCGTCCTTGCTTTCCTTCGCTGCCCTTCCTTCCAGCACCAGCAACTCTTCCTGAGAAGTACTGGTGTGTGAAGTATATAGAGCTTGTAGTATGACAAGGGAAACCATGAGTGTACTTTAGGACTTTCAAAATACAGAGAAACATAAGTAAAATAATTTAGAAAGTTTAAAAGAGGAATATAGCAAAAGCAATACATGAATGAAGAAAAGAGATTTTCAGAAAAGTTGAATAAAGTCAGACTGTCAAAGACTGATATGTTATTTATTTTAAACCAGCACTGGAATGTACTTGAATGTGTCTCATACTGTGATTTCTTAGTATTTATTACTCCCTGTATTTTCCACATTTTTCTCTTGAATTCTGGTATCTTCTGCTGTGTATGGGTGATGGGCCCTTCTAAAGTTCTGCACAGGCTGGTTATCAGTCCATGAAACATTTTAAAGGAGGGACAGAGATACATTGCAACAGAAGCCAATAGCACATTATCCTATGTTGGCCATTATGATAATGATGTTCAGCTCTAACCCACTATCAGGAGACTAATCAGGCATTCTGCACAAAGTGATTTAAATTAGTAATGAAAAGTGCTTTGCAAAGGACATGGTCAACAAGACAAAACAGCAGCCTACAGAATAGGAAAAGAGCTTCACCGACCCCACATTAGACAGATGACTAATATCCAAAATATACAAAGAACTTAAGAAATTGGTTATCAGAAGAACAAATAATCCAAAAAAAATGGAGTACAGACCTAAACAGAGAACTCTCAACAGAGGAATCTAAAATGGATGAAAGAAACTTAAGGAAATACTCAACATCCTTAGTCATCAGAGAAATGCAAATCAAAACAACTCTGAGATTCCATCTTACACCTGTAAGAATGGCGAAGATCAAAAACACTGATGACAACTTATGCTGGAGAGGTTGTGGGGTAAAGGGAACACTTCTGCATTGCTGGTGGGAATGCAAGCTGGTACAACCCCTATGGATGTCAGTGTGGCGATTTTTCAGAAAATTAGGAAACAACCTTCCTCAAGACAGAGCAATACCATTTTTGGGTATATACCCAAAGGATGCTCAATCATATCACAAGGACATGTGCTCAGCTATGTTCATAGCAGCTTTGTTTGTCATAGCCAGAACCTGGAAACAACCTAAATGCCCCTCGACTGAAGAATGAGTAAGGAAAATGTGGTACACTTACACAATGGAGTACTACACAACAGAAAAAATAACAATAACATCTTGAAATTGCAGGCAAATGGATGGATCTAGAAATATCATATTGAGTGTGGTAACCCAGACCCAGAAAGACAAGTATCATATGTACACACACACACACACACACACACACACACACGCACACACACACACACACACACACACACACTATATATCCCCTTCCTTCCTCTGCCCTTCCTTTCTCCCTTTCCCATTGTCCCCATGCTCCCAATTTACTCAGCAGATCTTGTCTTTTTCTGTTTCCCGTGTACTTTATATTCATGTATGTCTCTCTTAGGGTCCTCTTTGTTGTCTAGGTTCTCTGGGATTGTGAATTGTAGGCTATTTTTTTTTCTTTCTGTCTAAAAGCCACTTATGAGTGAGTACATATGATGTCATTGTTTTTTCTGCTGTGTAAGTACTCTGTTGTGTAAATGTACCACATTTTCCAAAATAAAGAAAACACAGTCTTAATTTTTGTAGTATCTCTTGCATATGTATTTGTGTGCATACACATGCAAATGTGTGCATGCATGCGTGTGTGTGTGTGTGTGTGTGTGTGTGTGTGTGTGTGTGTGTGCATGTAGCGGTCTGAAATCTGCAGTCAGCCTTGGGTATCACAGCTCAGGGAGCCATCCACCTTGTTTGTGTGAGACAGGGTCTTTCATGTGTCTCAGCCTCACTCTTTAGGCTGCACAGCTGCAAGCTTGATGGCTCCTTCTGCCTCTGTCTCGTTGGTATTGGTGCTGTTAGCTAATGTCACCCATGCCTGCCTTAAAAAGGATGGGTTCTGGGGGATTGAACTCGGTTCTTCATTCTTGCTTTGTAATTACTTGGCCTATTGAACCATATCCCAAACCTTATAATTATTAAGGTAACACTAATTGTGCTGCAAAAGGTAGCTTAAGTTCTTTTCCAGATATATACATAATAAGAATCAGAAAAGTGGCAAATTTTGCTCATTTGGGAGATTATTAATGACGTGGTTTACACAGGGATAGTTGCATATGTAGTGACTTTGCTTTGAATTTGGGTTTCTTGAAGTCCTAGAAAGTCGAGAACCTGGAAGTTCTGGTTCTCTCACCCCCACCCTGGAGTTCTTGGATCTCAGGTATTTCCCAGGTTGGTTTTTGTTTTTTGAGTTTCCATTTATTTTAGTTTGAGGAATTTAGTGTAAGTAAAGTGTATGAATTTTATTTTGGAAGCTTTATTCCTTGCAGCTTCTTTTATGGCTCACAACCTTTATGTCTTATTTAGAAAGTCTTTTCCCAGTAAAAGACCACAAATTTACCTATCAAAACATCCACATGTAATTCATTGCTTTTAAATCTTTAATTTATTTGGAGTTTACTTTGATTTGTACAGCATGCTTCTAGCTATTTTAAATGATTTTTATGGAGGCTACAGGAGCTCAACAGTTACTCACACATGTGGCAGGGAATCTACAGCAGTTCAAACAAACACTAAGCTCCTATGAGGAGCAGCGCACATGCAGGCTGGAAGGCTGGCACAAGTCCCTGCGCCCTCCTGGTGGTTGCTTCACATCACAAGAGGGAGCTTTTGTGCTTTAGCAAATGCATCTTTGACTTCCCCGACCAGCCCTTTCATTTGTAGCTTTTTGTCCAGCCTAGATTTGTTTCTTTTGATCATACAAAGTTGTGTATTGAGATGGTCAGAAAATCTATATGAAAATGTGCATCCCACAAAATCCTAAATATTGCTAAATCTGTTTAAATATATTGTTACAAGTAGGAAATAAGTTTAACATTCATTTAATTAATTCTTTCACTCCTGAAAGAGTTACTGTAATATACTTTCTTAATAATGGAATTCAGATCTGTATTGATAGTCAAGGTTTTAAGTGAAAAATCTAGGCAGCTAGTTCTCCACCCCATTTCCCTCGCATTTGCAGTAGAATCCTGTGTCACAGATAACAACGAATACTAACAAGAACCACTCCTCATTCCGTATTTGTCAACTGATTACATCATTAAGTCAATATACTTTCATTTACTCCCATTTCTTGATATCATGTATTTTCAAAACTTTGTTACTTCAACATTTGTGGATCTAAGGTAAATGCCAAGGATAATCCTACTGTGGTTAATCAATAGTAAATTGATAGTTTTATAATTTATTTTCTTTGTACAACCCAGAAGTCTGGGTATTTTGAGTGCAGGCCATTTGTACTGTGCCTATCATTTACACTATACCTTCTAGAACATACCATAAGAATTGAGCACCGCCAAAGCTGTCTCCTTCCCTGGCTGTGAAGCATATGCACTTATGAATGTTCAGATGATAAGTGTGGTGTAAATATGAAGTCCTCTCAAAAGACGGAAAAGCTCTCCCAACTATTCTTCGAGCACATATCCGAGGCTAAACATATGGCCCTGTCATCGCAATTTCCCACATCCCCTTTCTTGTGGTTTTAACCTTCTAGTTTATTTATTACTGGATGGCCTTATCTCTCCAGCCGGCTGCTCCAGACTGCTCGGCCAGGATGCAACGGAAGCATAAAGCAAGGAAACCGCGGATGATCGTAAAATAGAAGGGAAATGGCCCAGCCTCCACTGGGCTGCAGCCGCCCGGGTTTTATAGCCTGAGCCAAATCTTTGCACAGTGCTGATCTTGCTTAGCTCCCATTTCATTCGGCATCGGCAGTGGACCTTAGACTTCGCGAACGCGAAGGTTGTTCTCAGAATTCCAGGAAAATTGTCAGCCTAAGAAGAAGAGAAAGAATATAGCTAGAGGACCTCAAATGCCAAGATGCCATTTAAAGGGCAAATGGCCTCTCAGGTGAAGAAATGTCATGCAAATGAAATAATTGGGAGGCTCAGGGTAGAGGAGAGTTAAGGCATAGTCTTCTATCCCCTTTTCCCTTTCCAGTGCACCCCCTCAGAAGGACTCCAGCCAGAGACTTGTGTCCCCTGCTGGGTGACTGACAGTGGTTGACTGTAGTAGCAAGCTGTGTAACACCTGAGTAAGTACTTTTCAGAAGCTCCTTGGGTCTGGCCAAACCCATGGGTTATAGTGAGAGACAGGGCTTCTCAAGCTTGCAAAAAGAGAAGTAAGAAAGAATTCACTTGGGTCTTCATGCTTTGCACATCCTCAGCAAAATAATATCTTAATAATGGAGCATGAAGATTTCTGTAACAGTAATAATGATACCGATGCTATGGTTTTGATCAACAAGTTCAAAAAGAAGTTTTAAGTGATGATGCATAATGTTCATAAAAGACAAGTAAATAATAACTCCAATACACAGTTGTTCTAAGTGCCAATCGGTACTATCATTTTAGAGGAAAAAATTCAATTTCTATTACAATGTAATATATTTAATACTTTGATATACTTTTCCAGGGATGGATATTTAATAGTGAAGAATACAAATCTAAATAAATGAAATGCTACGTACTAGATTTTAAAGAATTCAAAAAGCTAAATGACAAAAGTTATCACTCATATTTGTGGGACTAGGTACAATGTTTGAAAATTAGAGAAATGAATGTATCTGTCATCCTAAACATCATTTTGGTAGTGATAACATTAAAAAAAATCCTTTTCTCTTTTTAGAGGAATATGCTGTATTCTTAACCACAGTTAGCCTCTTCTTTGGTATAGGACATTAGGACTTTGTTTTCCCTTTAATCTCTTATTTTATACCCATTTACCAGTTCTCTGCCTCTGGTAAATACTATTCTACCCTTGCTTCTTTGAGACTGGATTTTAACTTGTAAATATGAATGAGGGCATGTGGCACTTGTCCTTCTGTGCCTGGTTTATTTCACTGGAACATAATGTTCCTCAGACCCATCTGCGTTCCTTTATCATATTTACAGATAAAGAATTAAAGTGACTCAAACACACACACACACACACACACACACACACACACACACACACACACACACGCACACACACACGGAAGTTGTCAACATTTTAAAGATGGAATGTGAAGTAGATTTTGAAAGGAATGAAGAGGAACCAGGCATTTTATTTCTGAGTTTGGTCACTTAAGAGCCATGTGACCAAATTATAGCTCTGCCCCTTAGTCTCTTCATCCGTACAATGGTATGGATACAGTGTCTGCTCCAGAAAGAGGGATTGGATGGGAATGAATAAGCCACATGAGACTTTGAACATTGTGAGGATCATAACAGACAATAACTGTTACCTTCTCAAAGGCATCTTTTTTCTGTGTTTGCAAGAGAAATGCACGTGCAAAATTGAAAGGAAAAGTAGTAAGCATAGTGTCACATAAGAGACAACAGGGTAGTGTGACATTCATTATACCAGTGATTCTTGCCATCTCTGAGGCTTGAGTTATAATAGGATTTCATATTTTACCTGGTGTATTTCTAAAATAAGTTTTTATTAAACTTTTTAAGAAATTTTGCTGTATACCATTTCGCACCCTCGTGTGTCTTGACTTTTATAAGTGGTTTCTGTTATACTTCATATAGTCTTGGAATCTGGTGAAATCTGGGGTAAAGAGCACTCATACTGAACCAGTATCCCTCACACCAACTGCTGAAATGGATCAATTGAAAAAAAATATTTTAGGAGCATTTTTTTTTTAGGATTCCAGAAAATTTGAGTAGAAGGTAAGGACAGGCTTCATACAGCCTGTCTCCACATATACAAAGCTTTAACTACCATCATCCCACGGCTGAGAAACACATCACTGACATGTCCTTTGAACCCAAAGTCCACGGCTCCATCTTCCAGGCTACTCCTGGCAGTGCTCATTCTGTGTGTGTTTTAATATGTATGCTGACACGTACCCATCAATATAGCACCACACAGTATAGGCTCACTTCTCTAGCACCTTTCTGGGTACTATCTATTTATCCCTCCTCCTTACTAGACCCTGGAAACCTCTGATCTTTCCTCATTGTATAACTCTTTTTAGAATGCTATATTATTAGACCGACAGGGAATGTATTGATTTCTTTGTATCTTGTCTCGTTTCACTTAATAATCTGCATTGAGATTTCCTTTTTATCTTTTCATGGCGTGTTAGCTCATTTCTCTTTCTCACTGAATAACATTCCATTCTTGGGACATGTTTGCTTATCTGATGTTCATCTATTTAAAGACATCTTTGTTGATTCCAAAATTTAGTAGTCATAAGTGAACCGACTGTCAGCACCATGAACATATTTTTGTGTAGACATCCATTTTAAGCTCAGTTTTATTTCCCTAGTTTCCAATCCATTATAGATTAATACTTCAAAAATGAAATAAGATGAATTATTATCATAATAATGCAAAATATAATTCCTCACTGTTTATTACTTGTTTCAACAGAACTATAATTACCCCATCAAACTGATATAGAAGTTTCTAAATAGTCAATTCACATATTTCATCTTGAAACATGTATAGCTTTTGACTGGTCCCTGTCCTCAGACTAAACTTTTAGTATCATTAATTCAAGGAATTTAAGATACATGAAGAAGCAGTAGTGAGAGTACCCCACCCTTTATTATGAAAATACCACCTTTACATTCAACATTTGATCTTTGATTTCTCTGATTTCTGCAGTAAATGGAACAGCCTCCTTTGGTTCTTCACTCTCTGGCTGTGAAGGTGCCCACAGCTCCTAGCCTGTATGTAGCAGGCTGCTGTGGTAAAGGCACGAGCTCTATAGATGGGTACTTACCACAGGGTCTGTTTTCGTTAACTAACTAACTAACTAACTAACTAATAACCAGCTAATGGGTTAAAATATGGAAAAATAAATGTAACTTGAAGAACAAGATCAGTAATCTTTGTACTGTAGATGGAAGATGGTTAACCTTCAAGTATGGATCAGACCCCCTATTTTTCTTTTTGCACTTTATGGATTTAGCTATGCATTGATCAGTTTATATTACAATCAAATGTAACAATACAGAAAACTACTAATCTAAATATATATAGCTATAGATACATTTTACATTAATGTATAGTTTTACAAATAATCATATATGTGAAATCTATAAATAGACAGAGATTTAGTCTGTGCTCATATAATAAATTAGTTCCAAAGTTCGTTATTTTTGGTGAAGGTCATTTTCCCATGTCAGTTTTCATTTAGCTAGGGACTTTTTCTGAAATGTTTTGATTCTAGAGTGGGTGTCCTTTTTTTCAGAAGGTGTCTTTTAAAAGAAGAATATAAACAGCTATCTGTGAAGTGAGAAAAGCACCACCTACTTAGTAGCATGGGGGCTTTATTTTTGTTAAAGAATTTTCTGTGATAAATTATGTGTTAGCAAGTCCACATTATCCAATCTCCTTAGCTGTTTAAACAAAGTGAAAAATTAAAGAAATCCCTGTGATTTTTGTCTATATTGATTTATTGACAAATTGAGAAGGTATCATGAAGAAAATGATCCCATTTCTAGGCAGATGTGGTTATATACTCCAGAATGTAGATTCACCATTAAGTTCTTTATTTCTGTTTTACATTATTTCCATTAATCTTTATTTGGATTAACTATTTAAACCTTCTCCTCCTCTTAACACTCTCCATCACTTATTTTATCTTAGCAGAGTTCACAGTGCTAACTTTCTGAGATCAAAGCTGACTGTTAGCCTCTCTTCTCCTTCCTCTGTGTGTTCAATTATATCTTCTAATCTTGTCTTCACCCCTTAGGTATCACAGCCTTCTCTTTCCTGGAGACTTATATTGGTTTTTGCTTCATTCCTAAACCCCTCATCGTTGATTTTGTGATAATACGTTTTCTCTAGTTCTTTTCTCAAAGTCCATTTCCTAATCTATATTTCAGATTTTGCTGGCCCTTTCTCATGTGATGAATTTTAGATTAAGGCAATGGTAGCAGAGATAAAGATATGTAAATAATTAGATCTGAACACATTATTTAACTAGAGCTAATAGAATTTGCTGATAAATTTGGTAAGGGAAGCAGTTGAAGTAGAGCAATCACATACAAATTCTAGGTTTTAAATTAGAACCATTGGTAAAATGATGGTATCATTTATTGAGAATTAATGGGATAACAGTGTGAGAAGAAGAGATAATTGAGGTTTCCACATAGATAGTTTTAAGTTTGATCTGGTAATCAACTAAGCGGGAAAAATCAGTGTAACAGTTGGATATACCATCTGGAATCTAAGATGGGTGTCAGATGAGGAATGTAAGTGCTGGATTCTTACAATGAATTTTCTTGTGCCTGAATGAGAAAATGCATAGCTGTGGTCTTCTAGTGTCTGCATACACCAGAAGCATGCTGAAAACTGGTTTGCTAAGACAGATTTCCAAGTACTAATTTTCAGGAATTTATTTAATTTGGGTTAGGGTAAGGTTTGATAATTTTCACTTTTAATACCTCCGGATGATATCTCCTGATGTCCCAGGGGACACATTTGAGGAAAACTGAAGAGGAAAAAGAATAAATAAGGAAATACAGAGAAAAGACTGAGAACTGGGGTCAGGCATATCAACAAAGTACTCACAGAGAAATTTGAGAGGAGAGGGTCATTGAAGTAGGAAGAGCAGTAGACTACAGTGACACAGATGCTGAGAGAAAAGTGAAGCAGGACAAGCGTATTAAGTGAAGAAAGGAAAGCAAGTGGCCGAGTAAGAGGAGAGATGACTCTGCTAAGCATCCTTTCCAAAGTACTGGAGAGCCACTGACATACTTTGCTTGGGACCACAGACAGATAGCTTTATGATTGTTTACAACACTAGTGTATCCTTATGTGTCCTTACAATAAGTGGTATATATGGTGTTTCATTCTTCTGTACATGTGAACCATGATAGTTTGTCAGGGGAGAAGAATTTCAAGTGCAGTTGATAAAATGTTGGTTTGCTCCAATAGTGGTCCTGCTTTTTTTTTTTAAATTTTTATTGCTTTGTAAATAATACCATTCAAAATTTCCACTTCCTCTCCTCCTCCCATTTTCCTCCCACTCCCCCACTCCCTCCTCCCTCCCCCTCCAGTCCTAAGAAAGGGAAGGGTACCCTGCACTGTGGGAAGTCCAAGGCCCTCCCCCCTCCATCCAGGCCTAGGAAGGTGTGCATCCAAACAGACTAGGATCCCCAAAAGCTAGTACATGCAGTAGATACAAGTCCCAGTGTCATTATCATTGACTTCTCAGTCAGCCCCCATTGTCAGCCACATTCAGACTCCGGTTTGACCACATGCTCGTTCAGTCCCAGTCCAGCTGGCTTTGGTGAGCTCCCATTAGATCAGGCACACTGTCTCAGTGGGTGGACCAACCCCTTGTGGTCCTGACTTCCTTGCTCATCTTCTTCCTCCTTCTGCTCTTCAAATGGACCTTGGGATAGCAGCATTATTTGTAATAGCCAGAACCTGGAAACAATCTAGATGTCCCTCAATGGAAGAATGGATAAAGAAAGTGTGGAATATATATACATTAGAGTACTACTCAGCGGTAAAAACAATGACATCTTGAATTTTGCATGCAAATGGATGGAAATAGAAAACACTATCCTGAGTGAGATAACCCAGACCCAAAAAGATGAATATGGTATGTACTCACTCATTAGTGGACTCTAGCCATAAACAAAGGACATTGAGCCTATAGCTTGCGATCCTAGAGAAGCTAAGTAATAAGGTGAACCCAAAGAAAAACATAATCCTGGAAATTGGAAGCAGACAAGATCACTGGGCAAAAGTTGGGAGCATGAGGATGGGGGGATGGGGAGAGGGTGAGTGATAAGGGAGAAGGGAAGGATAGGGGAGAGCTTGGGGGAGTGGGAGGGTGGAGATGGAGGAAGGGCAGATATGGGAGCAGGGAAAAGATATCTTAATTAAGGGAGCCATTTTAGGGTTGGCAAGAGACCTGGCTCTAGAGGGGATTCCAGGTGTCCACGGGGATGTCCCCAGCTAGGTCCTTGGGCATTAGAGGAAAGGGTGCCTGAAGTGGCCTTGACCCATAGTCACACTGATGAATATCTCGAATATCACCATAGAACCTTCGTCCGGTTATGGATGGAGATAGAGACAATAGTCCTGCTTTTAAGCTAGCTTGACTCCCATCTTCTCAGTGAGAGTACGTATCCTGCCTCATTTCTCAGAGTCCTAGTATGCTGCTATTAACTTATGATTCCTTCTGACTCCATTCCTGTATCAGATGGTTGAGACATAACTAGATTGTTGCCTCTCACTTAGTATAGATGCTTTCATTCTAATCATTTCGTTTGTTTGTTTTGTTTTTGCTTTTTGACTATTCTGCTTCTCTGACTTCTTGGCTTTAGGAGGTTTCAGGGAAGTTTTTTGAAATCATTAAGAATATGAGTCCACAGGGCCACTAACCCTTCTTCAAATTACATGAGTAAATTTGTTTTCAGTTCTGTGGTTATTGGGCTGACATGGTCTTCTTGCTTTCATACAGATTTCAACATTGGCTATTCTTGAGTTTGTGTGCTTTACATTGGAATGTAAACTCAAGAAGTCTGTGAGTTTACAACTAATCATGAAAACACCTCACACTCTTCTATTCCCCTCAGTTCCATTGGATCCCCACTCCCTCTCCTACTTTAGTTGCCTTTTCTTCCTCGGTATGCCATGCACATTGTCATTTCAATGCCAAGATTTAAAGTTCTTCCTTAGACCCGATGGAAATATTGTAAAATTTAATGTTCCCTCTTCCTTCTTCAACGCCTCAGTCAGAATCATTAAGTTTTTTTAAAATTTTTCCTTGTCACTTTCTATAATGTTTGTTACCATGTCCTATATATTGATATTATATATAACTGCATATTTATATGGGCATGTATTTATATTTTTTCAGTATGAGTATGTGATGGTTGTTATTGATAGTCACTCTTTACAGATTAAGAATCACCCAGGAAACACACTTCTGGGTGTGTGGTTGCTTCTGGAGTAGCTTGAATGAGAAGAGAAGATAGATCTTTAATGCCATTGGCATCATCTAATGGTTTGGGATCATAAACTGACCAGAAAATATAACAAAGTGAATTGTTAACTCATTGGTGCTGACAGAACACTCAAACTCCTGCAATAAGGTCCACTACTCATGTTTAAGTGGACTGTTGGCATATAGTAAGAACTGTACTTAGAGCTGGTCTTATGAGGAGCCAGTTAGGTGAATGAATCTTGAAGGCATTGTTCCCAAATGTTTTTCACATAATCTGAGTTGTATATTTGAAGTATCTGTAAAAACAAAACAAAGAATCAAAAAAGCAAAACAAAATGAAACAACAAAAACAAAGCAAAAAACCTCCAAAAACAAAAACAACACTCTACAACCCTTCATTGCATCAAAGTCATCTGATGTCATGGAAAGGCCCTTATTTATTCATAAGTACACTATTGCACCATAGAAATTCAGTCTGGTTGTTCAGGTCAACTCTGAAGGAACAGAGTCAGGGTGAATAATTATTATGTGGTGCAATCATTGATCACAGAGAGCTGATCATGAGTTATTGAAATATGGGGTCCTAAATGCCAAGGCAACTCTTTTTTAAGGTCACCATAATTTGTAAGGAAGGATGAAAGGACAAATGCAGGATTTAATGGCCTATTAACAATTTCATGAATGGCCAACTCAAATTGCAATGTTTGAACATAGGTTATGGTGGGTGCACAATTCTAAGTATGACCTTAGCTTCAAATTTCTTTTAGGGCAATTACTTTTGCAAGATGCCAATTTTGAATGAAGACTAGTATAAAGAAATATTTCAGACTGATTATTTTTCTCTGTTAGTTCTATTGTATCTTTTTAGTGGTGATAATTCTTACTGGCTTTCACTTTCTAAGACTGGAACCCATGGTCAAAAAGGTAAATTTAGCTTAACCACTCATAAATTAAGGGGTGAAATAGTGCTTGTTGTAATTCAGTGCTTGTAGGTCTTTGAGAGGTTGTTTTTCCTTCAGCATATGGCTTGCCACTTGAAGGTTAAAGTGGTAGAGAGGCAAACAAAGAAGATACAAGAAAATTTAACAGGAGCTTGATGAAACATCCCAGGACTAAACAAGATTAAGAAGGATAGTGTACAAGAACGGCACTTTGTAAACAATAAATCATTACATAAATATTTATTATAAGAAAATATGAAAGGGAAATTCATTTTGCAGTTGCTTATTCTTTTTCTAAAGCAGACAGAAATAACAATCTGGTGCTGGGAAGAGTGATGCTTTTAACGCCAAGGTCATACATACACAGCAATGGACATGATTGTTAGGGATTTTATTTCTTTGTAATACTAATGAAGTTTTTACCATATTGGTAAGCCCACTAGTCAGACAAACAAACATGCAAAGGGCAGTGAATTGGTGCTGAAAAGAAGATAGACTCCATAGACATGGTGTTTCTGCCCTGCAATTACTTTGATATTAAGAAGAAAATGTATAATGCTCCACAAAGAGGTATTGGCATAAATACCAACAATCACATAGTGAACTTTCTGTACTTGTTCAAAGTGATGCAGTTTGTAAAAATCATCACTTTTTCTTATCTTGCAGCTCCTCTGGTCTCCCTCTCTTCTTCATACTCTCTAATGGTTCCAAGATTTAGTGTCAACTACTTCTTGATGTCATATTTTCTCACCAACTTCATTTCTTCTCCATATGTGTTGTTTATCTGTCCTGAGGGTGCTGTCATTCAATCTTAATGTTTTACTCTTTACTGCCAATGTTTAAATATTATGATGATTTCAGAAATATTTAAACCATTACGATTTGGAGGCAATGAAACACCTTCTAGATGAACAAAGCACAGCACAGCATTGGTGTGTGTGTGTGTATGTGTGTGTGTGTGTCTACTTATCTGTGTTTGTTTCTCTGTGTGTTTGCATGTGTGTACCTGTGTTCATGTGTGTGTGTATGTCTCTCTTGTGTGTGCATGTCTGTGTGTGTCTCTGTGTATGTCTGTGTTTGTGTGCATATGTGTCTGTCTACATACACACATATGTATATGTATGTGTGTCTGTTGACCTTGCTTTCATTTGCTGTTGTTACTACTTCTTAATTTAATTTAAAGTTGTATCTATTTAATTATAGTTATTTTCTAAAATAAAGAACTATCTTTAATTTAGTGCTTGTTCATCATCATCCTCTCTCTCTCTCTCTCTTTCTCTCTCTCTCTCTCTCTCTCTCTCTCACACACACACACACACACACACACACACACACACACACGAGGTAAACAGCAGGTTGTTGATTTCAGAGACAAATTTTAGATGCTGATATTCCTCAATTTTGTTCATTTTGTTTTACTTGTGTGTGTTTTGTTTTTACATGTTCAGAATTGCTCTGATTTGCTGAATTGGCTTCCATTTTGGTGTCTGCAAAGTGAATGATATTTAAATCTTGTTAAAATTACAGAATTTTTTTTCCTTCCAAGACTCCCTATTCCAAAATAATCCATTTTTAAAGCTAATTTTTATGGTTGCTAGATAACTATTATGCTGAATGAAAAGTGACTTTTGTTTCCCAAGTAAATGGGGGAAATTTTCTAAATCATGCCATGACTGTGATGAACTGAGATGTTTCTTTTAAGCGTTTTTGAGGAGCTGAGACAAATGTGTGTTCAACACTGAGAGCTGAGAGACCCACCAATTGAAGTAGGTTTGATTGATCTGCCTAAGACAAAAAAAAATCTACGTTTTCTGACAAAGTGTTAATAAACTCGAGGTAGCAGTTATAGGCTCCTTTCAAGATCCTACAGTTTGTTTTTGAAATAAGGAAATTTATAGAGAACTATTATAAGGTTCTAATTGAATTTCACAGAAGTAGCCCCTGTGTGACCCACAATGGGGGAGCAAAAAGAAAAACCCAGTCCACAAACCTCCACACCATGAAGAAATATTCTGGGAATCTTTAGTGAAAAACAGAACCAACAATTAGTACTACTTAACAAAGACTTTTAAGATATGGTAAATGAATGTTGATAACTCTGTGGGACATGGGGAGATAATAAAAATGATTGGCAGCCATAAAGGAGAAGTGTTTATTAAAACACCTTTTAAATGGCTTTGGGGTATAGGAGAGTGCTATCTTAGAAGAAACTTATTAAAATGAGCACAGATAAAATTGACAACTTTACCACCTGCAACTTTCAGTGTTTTCTTGGCTTCCTTAATGCCTTTACACACTTCATGGAAGTGTTTACTGGCTTTGCTGTTCTCCATTTTGGTTGCCATGTTAGGCTTCATGCTGACAGGAAAGTTGCCATGTAAAAGCCACCCATATTTAAAATGCTTTCCTCTTCAAGTTGGGTAGTAATTAAGGAAGGAATATATCTTTTATCTCACAGATAATAGACAACCTTATCTATGAGTTTATTTGTTTATATAAAGTTTCCCATCTAGTCTCTTAACTTTTTAAACAAATAATTAATGGGGTTAAGAAAGAAGGTGATGGTTTCCAAAGTTTCATATGGTTGAAGTGAAGCTAAGAGCTAAATAAACTTGCAGAATACTTCATAAACTTACATAATTTACACTACTTATCAATGGAAAAAGGGACATGATCTCAACGTTTTCACTGTAAGGCCAATAGTATCTCTTTTCCCTTACATGAACGTCATGAGAATCAGATAAAACAATGTACCCAAGTCTTGAACTCTGTCTCTGCTAGCTATTAGTTAGTTAGCTTATTGTTTTTTGACACTAATTCTTGGCAGTTGAAAACCAGTATTCACATCTCTCCCTATAAGTAGTTCTTAAGTTATAGTGTAGATAATGTTCTGTACTGTAATAGAGCCTCTAACCATTTGAATTCTACAGCAAAGAACTGCAATGAATAATCAGTTTTGTTTTCACACATCCTCTTTATAATGTTCTGTGATCCTGGTACCTAAAAGTGACATGTATAGAGCTATGCCTTGTATCTGCAACAATGACATCTCATTGACCTCAAACATTTGATTTTTTTCTAAGCCCTTCTCATTTGGTTGTACAGTTTGTTAAGGGTTAAAGTGGCTTGAGGATTTTCAGTTGGCACATAATACAGACCTCAGAAGCACACAAACCTGTGTCTTACATGTCCTGGAAGATCCGTGGACTGTATGTTCTCTGTGCTTTTCTTGTTATACATATGATTGTCAGGCATTCTGAATCCTTGGCGAGATGAAGCTGGTTGATATTTTCCCAAGGTTCTTTACTTGTAGACAGAGTGTGAACTACCCAAAGCCATTTTCATCAGCAAATGGTGTAAATGACGCTGTTAACCTGATGCTTGCCCTGGAATTTGACTTGAACTGAGTTGTAAATGTGTCAGGAGTCTTGCCTTAGGGTCCAAGGTCTTTTATTATTATTATTATTATTATTATTATTATTTTATTTTATATTTTTATGAAGGAGCACAAACTCCTATTGTAAATAAAAGCTCTTATCACTAAAACATTTACACACACATACACACACACACACACACACATATATAGTCAAATTAAGATATAACCATAAAGAAGTCCTGGAGTTTCCAATTTTTGTATGTTAAAATGCCAGCACTGGCACTGTTGGTGGGAATCTTATTAGTACAGTCACATGGAAAAATAGGATGTATCTGTTTCTGTGAAGAGACACCATGAGCACAGCAACTCTTACAAGGAAACATTTAATTGAGGTGGCTCACTTACAGTTTCAGAGGTTCAGTTCATTATCATCATGGTGGGGAGCATGGAGTCTTGCAGGCAGACATGGTGCTGGAAGAGCAGCTGAGAGTCATACATTGAGACATTAGGCAGTATCCTGAGCACAGGAAACCTCAAAGCTGGCCCCTACAGTTACACATTTCTTCCAACAAGGCCACACCCACTCCAACAAAGCCACACCTCCTAATAGTATCACTCCCTAGGAGATTATGGGGGTCCATTACATTCAAACTACCCCAGGACTGAGACTAAAATAGTGTTACTGCAGTCTAGCAACCCTGCGAATGGGAGTATTTGAGATGAGTACTGTGCAGAGCCACATCAACTAACAGTGTGGTGGAGTGATAGTGCAAGAGTTACAGTGTGGGGGAGGGATAGTGCAACAGTTACAGTGTGGGGGAGGGATAGTGCAACAGTTACAGTGTGGGGAATAATAGTGCAACAGTTACAGTGTGGGGAATAATAGTGCAACAGTTACAGTGTGGGGAGTAATAGTGCAACAGTTACAGTGTAGGAGAGTGGTAGTGCAACAGTTAGCACTATGCTGAGCAGAGCCTGCACTGTAGACTGAGCTACTGCTCAGAAAGAAAAAGAAGAGACTCAGACATAAGAAAACAGGAACATCAACAATGAAGAAACCAGATTTCCTATTTCTTTCTGGTGTCTGATGTTAATATAAACATCAGAATTCTCACCATTACCCCAGTGGGATGTGGACACACTGTCATAAGAGTCCTAGGAATACAGAGAAAGAAAGAGAAGGAAGAGGAAGTCATGAGGGTTCCTTTGGGGAAGGACAACACAGATTGTGAAAAAGTACGGACTACTGAAGAGGGTAAGTGTCCAGCTTTTTATCTTCTTTCATTTTATAAAATTATGCTATCTCAACTATCATGACCTCAAACTAAAATCCAAGTGCTTTCCATTTTTCTTAGGGGATAGAGGCAGGCCATTCAAACAAACAAACAAACAAAACAAAAAAGGAAGCAATTAAAGAAACTGCAGCCTGTTATAGGCTAGGATAAAGGATAGAACTTGTATAGTGTTATATGTATATGTTATATGTATATATATATAATATATGTATATTATATATATATATATATATAAAGAGCAGGTATTAACAAGGACAATTGCTTAAGTGTACTTTATTGTTCAAAGCCATGGCATGCATTTTCTTGTTTTAAATTAATGCAAATATAATTTGTTGGATCTTAAATGAATATGTCTAGTTAAAAAAAGCAACAACATGCTTTAGTGTATGGACTGAGTAGGGTGCCATGACAGGTCACCTCCTTTGAACAAAACTGGTGTTTTTGTTTCTCTGGCTCAGTCATTTTTAGTTCTTCTCAGACTTTGAAACACATTTTCTGACCCTATTAGTGAATTCCGGTTTCCGAGGCTTTCTGTAATTTAGAGAGCTGGCATAAATAAGAGGATTTCCATATCTAGAAGCTGTTGACGAGGTTCAATCAGGACTCTGGCAAAATCAACCTGGCTCAGAAGTGTTTTCATAAAGATTTTATCCCCATCAAATACCTCTAATGAAAATCTTTCCCAAATCATCATACATCATCAACGGCTATTTTTTTAGTGTCCATTTGAGAATCAGTTGATGCTGGATAGTTTTCAAACAGATTGAACATCTGTGGTGCTTACTACTGGAAATTTACAGTAAATAAAAACCTAGGCAAAAAAAAAAACACCTTCAAATAATTTTTATGCAGAGACAAATGAAACCTTCATTGGAAGCCTTGTGATTGGAGCTAAGATGCTGTGGCCTTTTAATATTAAGTAGCACATACAGGTTCAGGTGGTGCAGACACAAGTCGTAGACAGTCTCGTATCCATGGATAAATGCTTCGCAGCCCATTGTTTGGTTGTCATTAAAGGTGTGGGGAAATTGTGACAGGAACATCAAAAGACACCATGGAGGCTGCACATTTCCAGACTACACATGGTGCTGCTTCATTTGGGGACGGTGAGTATGCACAATAAGCATTTTCAAATAGAAATTTTAATCGCAGGAGTAAAGGATGGATGGGTGCCATTCCTTCTTTTTCTTTCTGGTCTCCAAAAATGTGTGCGCCTCTTGTGATGAGAATCAGATCAGCTCATCAGTCCTACCTTTACTACTTAGGCAGAAATACATGGTTTTGGTAAACTATTAAACAAGGTAGCATCATAATTTGTTGACTTTCTTTAAGCCTATGGATCTGAAATAAACTAGTTTTGGAAAATTTATGGCAATAGATGACTGTGTGAGAACATCCATCCCAGGGCCCTTTCCAGGTTTCAGTCAGAATGGAAACAGGACGGACACTGAAGCTCGTGCTCCTACTGCCTGTGCTGAAGACGTCTCTGTTGTCCATGCTTTTCAGAAGGGGAGACCTCAAGGCACCTTTTCTACTATCAGCAGAGTAAGAGACTGAAGTGGGTAATGATCCCGCTCCCATCAGACCTTCCTCACTGCCCTATCTACAGCAATGGTTCTCGGCCTCTCTAGTGCTGTGACCCTTTAACAGAGTTCATGTCGTGGTGACCCCCAGCAATAGAATTATGTTGGTTGTTACTTCATATCTGTAACTTTGCTACTGTTATGAATTGTAATGTAAATATTTTTGGAGATACAGGTTTGCCAAGGAGGCTGTGACCCGCAGGTTGAGAACCACTATCTATGGTCTAATGCCCAGACATGGATGCAGTATCAAGACTACAGTTAAATTCACCTGTCTCAATCTTTTAGGTTTGTTTAAATATGGTCTTTGTTTTCTCCTCTGAATATCCTTCAAGATAAAAAAGAACAAAAGTAACAACAACAACAAGAGAAACAACACATTAATTGCATAAAAAAGCTCTACCCTCCAAAAGAAAAAAAAGATTTCAGTGAATTCCAGTGAAATTCTATGTTAGCATACTGTATTTGCATTTGTGATTGGAGTTCATGGCTGGCTCCTTGAAGCATGCATGAATTTTACTGAATTGCAACTGGCAATAAATCACTATTTTGTCATCACAGGTTAAAAGTTTGAAGGACAAGTTGCTTTCTAATTTGTCTTTTAAAAAATAATCCTTTTTTAATGGCAGTGGCAATAAACTGATCTTGAAGCAAAACAGCAGTGCCGACACTTTGCTTCTAGGTTCTCCACAGGCCACGCTCAGCTAGCAGCAATATAGAGGGTTGCCAATTAATTGCATCTTTTCCAAACTCTGTTTGTTGCTATTTTTATGAGTCTGAAATAGGTTGGCCTATTTGTATATAAGATCCTTACATGAAACAGAGATTATAACAATGCCAGAATAATGATGATTCCAACAGATAATAGGCATATTTAAGTAGCCTATGAAGTGGGTACAACCTTTGGTGCCCTGGCCAAATGCCTTTTATTAGATTGGTGCTACAACTTCCAGTCTCGAGAGCTAGGAGCTGAGAGCTAGTGATTGCGCATGTACGGAGGCAGGCTTCTAGACAGAGTCAACCAGACTGGGGATGTCTGGGAGAGCCTATAAATGACCGCCACTTGCCATGGCTGGCATGATCTATGTACACACAGCCTAGCGTGCTATGTGAGCAGCCTGGAGTTAGACTTTGGAAAATTATCTTTGATTGGCTCCCTTGTCCTCTATAGTCTGCTCCCTTGATTTTGTTTCCTTTTTTTCTTTATTTTGTTTTGTTTTGTTGTTTTGAGTTTTGCCTCTCAGTAGATCACTTGCCAGAGAATACCATCTTAAGATCTGTTTCTACAAAACTTGACCTAACACAAGCTAAAAAAAGGGCAGACTATGTTGAGGTTTCTGTTATTTTCATTCAAGTTTTTGATGGATGATGGAAAACAAAATTAGGAGAAAAGATATAAGAAGGGAGCATAATTCTATAATTTCCATATGTATGATGACTGGTTTGCAATCAATTAAGTGAACTTTTTAAAATTAATATAGATTAATTCAGATGGAGTTATCATTAGACCAGTTCAATGTTCCTTTGCTAAGAAACGAATTTTGCTAGTTATTTTGAAACCAAGCCATGTGTTCTGGCACGGTGTGACATTTGCCCCCTGGTCAGGGTCAGGCATTCTGTGACACCAGACAGCCAATTTCAAGCATTGCTGGAGCCACAAAATGAGCCATTCCTATGATAACAGAAGAAGCAAGTGATGCGGGCAGCAGGGGCTTCTGGCAAGCCTGAGCCAGGCTGAAGCCAGATGCCAAGCTGTTCTTCCGTCTGCTGTGGAATACACTCTGAATTAGTAAAACAGGGCTCTACACCTGTTGATTTAGAAATGGTTACAGCTTTGAAATAAGCAAATGATCTTTCTTGAAACTAGAAATAAACCTCTACAACAAAATCACTGATACTGATATTACATTCTTGGTGTTCAAAGCCTTCTCAAGATCTGCAGAATCACAAGGACAGGACTTTGCAGTTGAGATGTGGGCACTAAGGGACCATTGCACAGACAAACATTGGAAGTCCTTGTCTTGAGGTAGCAGATATTTTGAAAATATAATTAAATCGAACTCTCTCCTCTTTTTATATTTGAAAATGAAGGAGCTGAGAGGACTGGACCAGTGTGCCAGGAATAGTAAGTGACAGGAGGCGGGTGCAGGGTTTGGGAATGAACAGAAAGCAGTAGGGTTAAAGAAGGAGTAGTGTCTGGCTCCTTCTTCTGAGCTACCTAGGAACTGGCTCTTCAGGGGCTTAAGCAGGGATGCTGTGATTACATTTGTGTTTTTGTGAACGAGTGCTCACGGAATCACTTTCTCATCAGAACCAAAAATTTCCCAAAAGGCTTGATGTCATTCCATCCTTAAACAAGAAGAGGCTTGGAGATTCTCAATTACTTATTCAAGGTCACAAAATCGTGGGATGACTGGACAAAGACTGGCCTCCAGTTTGGATGTCAAATCCCGGCACCCTGCTTTCTGAGTGTTCGCAGTCTAGGTTTAACAAAAGGTAAGTTCCAGTGCAAGATGGCAGACACAGTGCACATGACCAGTGGTAATGATGAAATAACAACCTAGAAGTATAAGACCAGGTTAGGGGAGAAGTAAAATGTGGGATATTGATGTTTCATACTGCATCTCATTCACATGCAAAAGCCTCCATCCTTTCCTGGAAAGAGAAGCTGTGCTAATTGCCTTGGCTGCTACCACACTCAGGCCACAGAGAACATGGGATGTTTTCTAAATATTAGTGAGAAACCTGCATCACTTAGAAATAAAGAATACAATGATAATCAGCTTTATTTGTATATTACATTTCTAGTAAAGACTCTCTTTACTAGAAAATCTTTGAAATGTAAAGGTGTCTACAAGTGAAATGTTTTGTTTTCAAATGACTGGATATCTGGTCCTTTATTCAATCTTTTTAAAGCTGAACCACAGAAGACATGATGTAGTAGAGACAGATAGTATTACTGAAGGTCAATCTCAGGACAGGTGTCTGGGATAGTCCTATAGGCCAAGGTACTTGGTGATGGTTTACACATTCCTGGTGATTACTAAGTGGGTAGGATGGAAGGCATTGTATTGGCTTCTGATATTGAAGTGTTTCTTTATAAAGGAAGCTCTATAGAATGTTGCAATGATTGTCCTTTCTATACTATGACAATATAGGATGACACAGGACTACAGGACCAAAAGCCTATCTCTAATGTCCTATTGTGTGCTCTACATTTTTATTGAGGGGTTTATCTTGTCTGCACTACACAGAAATATTTGATAGAGCTCTATTGAAGATCTTGTGATATTTGTTCCTCTGACATATTGCTCAGTCTATTGTATGTCATTCAAGTACAAATTGATATGTTATTGATTGAAATCAAACCCACAGTATGAAGTGTCAAAGGAAACACAAAGAATTTATCTTACTTTATCTATTTTAAAACATAAATTGTAAGGGTAGATTGTAAGGGCTAAGGAGAGAACTCAGTATATAAAATTCTTGCATTGCAAGTCTGAAGACCTGAGCTTTATCTTCTATAAAACATACAAATACCAGGTGTAGTGGTGTGTGCTAAAGAGGCAGACCCTGGAGGATCCCCGAGGATTGCTGGTTACTCAGTCTAGTCTAACTGATCCTTTGTCTCTAGGAAACAGCATTATTGGGGATGAGACCTGAGGTTCTTTTCTAGTGTACACACACACACACACACACCTCTGAAACATGAATACATATGTTTATATTATAAGTATATCATTAAAGAAAACATTAAAAGCCATTTCTGAATAGAAGTGTTACAAGTAGATTATATTATATTTTTATATTTTTCTTAAAATGCATGCAGTAAACCTATAATAATTTTTATAATAAGACAAATAAATATTATTTCAAGAATAGTAAAGTGTTAGCATACTGAATCTCCTTATCTCTAATCACTTCTGAGGGCAGTAATTGATCTCACATTTTATACTCTGATAGTATACATATTTATGGTGTATCTTGAAAGTGTGTAAGGTAAGGAGTACAAGGTTCCTTCAGAAGCCTAGGAGCTGTTGCCACTTGTCAGCTGCTGGGAGAGGAAAAGTCAAGGGTCAGCTTCCTCAAAGAGCATAGTTCTTGAGAACTGATGGTGCTTTACTTGAACACCGCATTTCCAAGAATATTTAGGTAGCACAAATTGGCCTTGATGAGAGTAAAAAGGACACAGAGGTGAGTGACAAGGAAAGTGAATATGAATCTGGCAAGAACTGGGGGATTCTGGTGGAACTCAGGTGCGAGGCTTGTCCAATCTATGCCTTTACCTACTGAATCATCTCACCAACCCTTAAAATGGAGCCTTCTAAGGCTAAAAAAGTAAAAGTACACAATAGATACCTGAGACAATATCTCTATTACAGTACATAGATTTTATATCATTTTAGCAATTAATCAATGGTAGTTATTATAATGCTATATTATTTTTATTGTTTAGAAATGACTAATCACTTCATAATAGTACAACCATTTTGTGGGTGAAGTGAGGGTGCAGAGTTCCTGGTGAGGGTGTCTCTGACATTCTACTCACCAGAGAAGATGTGTGGAACAGGCTGCTGCACAGACATGAGAAGGGGATGTTCCTATGTTACCCTTCCTCAGGAGGGTGTAGTAAGTGGCAACATTCTGATAGATAATGGCCCCAATGCATCATTCTCTATAAGGGATGACATCTCCATTATTTCTGTCTTCTCAAGGCCATTTCTGCTCTCAAGCTTTCTCTTTTTTTATGTTGTGAACCACATGTGTAGTCTGGTTCAAAGACCACAGGTGTGAGAAAGTAATCTGGGAAAATCATGGAGTTTCATGCCTACCCTACAGCATTGATTCTGTAATGAAGAGCCGTGATTCCCGCTGTACCAGAGCTCACTTAGGACTACTTGTGGTCCCAGCATTCTAAGACAGACTTCCACTGGTTTTTATTTTTGTTTGCTTGTTTATTTGGTTTTTGTTTCATTGTTTTTTTTTTTCTTGCAGCAGAGCAGAACTTTAAAGAATCAAAATATTCAGTGTAGAACTTGATACAACTGAAATACTTTTTTCTTCTGTGATTCATAATTTATACCTCATTTACAATAAAATACAGTGTTTTCCCCCACAATTTGAAAAAATTAGCAGAATTGTTTATGTTACTAGAAAATAAAAGAATACTTCCTGCCTCATCTGGGAAATGAAAGAAATAATAAGTTCCTTAAAAGTGCTAAAACATAGAATAGTACAGGCACTTAGCTCTGATGATTATTTTTCTTGATTGAGAACTGAACTGAAAGAATTTAGAAACACCATCTAGTCCTCCTTCATCTGGAACTATAGTTTTTGATTACCATGTCAATGAAGTAGGTAGGTACCAAGACTGATGTTTTTGCGGCTCAAATGATCATGGTTGCTTCTTTTCCTTAGGAAAGATCCATTAAAAACACAACATTCTGTCTAAAAGGTATGATTCCAATAACAACAAGTACACCCTGCTTGGTAAACTGTCACACCGTTTGAGATGCTGAAGACAAAGAAATTTGCATATCCTGTCTTTTCATGAAAGAACAATGCCTGATTATATCATTTTACATATACGCCTATGATGCCTGATCAGCAAGAGACATCTGCTAATATTCAGCATAAAAAATGTTTGTTTTCTCCTAAAAATAGAGATTGAAGCAAACAAAAGACCAGGAAGGACAACAAAACATACAGTTGCTTAAGAAGTCACTTGTAGTCCAGCATATGTCTTATGAGCAGTATTTCTGGTCATGGGAATTGCTCACTTGTAGCAATATTAAGAGTTGTGCTGGCGCCTTTTGTCTGTGAGTTCCCAGGCCAGCAAAAGGCCCTGATCCAGTATCGGCAGATACATCCAGATGCTGGTAAGTGGGTCCCAGCCAGTCCCCGAGGCTGTCTGGACACTTAGGCCCCCCTTCTACTGGCTTTTCTGCTTATCCCACCCCAGCTTGCCCCTGGGCATCCCTTTCCATCTGCAGAGTCCTAGCTTCCCCCGAACGCAGCCTGCTTCCGGGCTGAGGCTTTGGGGGAAGGGTGAGTCCAGGGCTACAGGGGTCCCCTTGTCCCACAGAGCAGAGTGGGCAACTTTCACTAAGCCCGCCCTTTTGACAGCAAGTCCCCTGGGCCAGCAAAGGGCCCTGATCCAGTGCCAGCAGATACATCTGGACCTCAAGGGGCCCTGATCCAGGGCGGGCAGATACATCCAGACTGACTGCGAGGTCCTGGGCCAGCAAAGGGCCCTGATACAGTGCAGGTGGATACACATGGACTGAGGGACCAAGCCACCGAGACTCTCCTGAACACATTCGAAGGAAGAGATGGGCAGGCGCCAATCAAAGAATTCATCCAACAACCTGAAAAGCAACATGATAACACCAGAATCCAGCGAGTATGAAACAGGAAAACCTGAGCAACCTATCCCAGAAGAAGTAGAAGAAATTGACTTTAAATGTAACATTATGAAAGTGATAGAGACCATTAAAGAAGAGGTGAGAAGCTCCTTTAAAGAAAGGGAGGAGAAAACTAACAAAAAGTTAGAAGAAATGAATAAATTCCTTAAAGATACCCTAGAAACCCAAGAAAAAGCAATCAAACAGGTAACGGAAACAGTTCAAAACTAGAAAACTGAAATGGAGGCAATGAAGAAAACACAAACCAAGAGATGGCGGGATATGGAAACTCTCGATAAATGAACAGGAACCACAGAGACAAGTATAACCAACAGAATACAAGAAACAGAAGAAAGAATCTCAGACGCTGAAGATAAGATAGAGAAAATAAACTCATTGATCGAAGAAAACAATAAATCCAAAAAATTTGCAACACAAAACATCCAGGAAATCTGGGACACCATGAAAAGAACAAACCTAAGAATAATAGGGGTAGAAGAAGGAGAAGAATTCCACTCCACAGGCCCAGAATATATATTCAACAAAATTATTGAAGAAAACTTTCCCAACCTAAAGAAGGATATTCCTATGAAGGTTCAAGAAGCATACAGAACACCAAATAGGCTGGATAAAAAAAAAAATCCCCTTGCCAGATAATAATAAAAACACAAAACTTACAGAATAAAGAAAGAATATTAAGAGCCACAAAGGAAAAAGGTCAAGTAACATATAAGGGTAACCCTATCAGAATTACACCTGACTTCTCTATGGAAACCATGAAAGCCAGAAGGTCTTGGATAGATGTGCTGCATATACTAAGAGACCATGGATGCAAGCCCAGACTACTATACCCAGCAAAGCTTTCTTTCACCATCGATGTGGAAAACAAGATATTCCAGGATAAAAACAAATTTAAGCAATATATAGACACAAACCCAGCCTTATAGAAAGTAATAGAAGGAAAAGCAGAACGAATGGAAGCAAACAAACCCATAATAACACAGACATCTAACAACCTTACACCAGCTCAACTCAAAGAAGGGAGACACACAAATCCTACTACCAAAAAGAAAATAAACGGAGTTAACAACCACTGGTCAATAATAACGCTTAATATCAACGGACTCAACTCACCTATAAAAAGGCACAGGTTAAGAGAATGGATACAAAAGCAGGATCCGACATTCTGCTGTTTACAAGAAACACACCTCAACCACAAAGACAGACATTATCTCAGAGTAAAGGGTTGGGAAAAGGTTTTTCAATCAAACGGCCCTAAGAAACAAGCAGGTGTGGCTATATTAATATCTAACAAAATCGACTTCAAACTAAAATCAATCAGAAGAGATGGAGATGGACACTTTATACTCTCAACAGGAAAAATTCATCAGGATGAAGTCTCAATCATGAATATCTATGCCCCTAATGTAAAAGCACCCACATATGTAAAAGAAACATTACTAGAACTCAAAGCACACATCAAAACGCACACACTAATAGTAGGAGATTTCAACACACTTCTCTCACCAATGGACAGGTCAACCAGACAGAAACTTAACAAAGAAATATCAGAACTAACAGATGTAATGAATCAAATGGATTTAATAAACATCTATGGAACACTCCACCCAAACAGGAAAGAATATACCTTCTTCTCAGCATCTCATGGAACCTTCTCGAAAATTGAATACATACTCGGTAATAAAGCAAACATCCACAGATAGAAAAAGTTGGAGTAACCACCTGTGTCTTATCGGATCACCATGGAGTAAAGGTAACTGCAATTCCACCCCCCAAAAACATACAAATTTATGGAAACTGAACAGTCAACTACTGAACCACTCCTGGGTCAAGGAAGAAATAAAGAAAGAAATTAAAGTCTTCCTTGAATTCAACTAAAATAAAGAAACAACATATACTAACCTATGGGACACTATGAAAGCAGTGCTAAGAGGAAAGTTCATAGCACTTAGTGCCCACATAAAGAAAACGGAGAAAGCACACATTAGTGACTTAACAACACACCTGAAAACTCAAGAAAAAAAGAAGCAGACTCACCCAGGAGAAGCAGAAGCCTGGAAATAATCAAACTGAGGACTGAAATCAACAAAACAGAGACACAGAAAACAATCCAAAGAGCTGGTTCCTTGAGAAAATCAACAAGATCGACAAACCCTTATCCAAACTAATCAAAAGGCAGAGAGAAAACACTCAAATTAACAAGATCAGAAATGAAAAAGGGGACATAACAACAGACACTGAGGAAATTCAGAGAAACATTAGGTCTTACTACAAAAGCCTGTATTCCATAAAATTGGAAAATGTACAAGAAATGGACAGTTTTTTAGATAAATACCATATACGGAAATTAAATCAAGACCAGGTGAACAATTTAAATAGACCTATAAGTCGCGCGGAAATAGAAGCTGTCATCAAAAACCTCCCAACCAAAAAAAAGCCCAGGACCAGATGATTTTAATGCAGAAGTCTACCAGCACTTCCAAGAAGAGCTAATACCTATACTCCTTAATGTGTTTCACATAATAGAAACAGAAGGGTCATTGACAAACTCTTTTATGAAGTACATTTACCCTGATACCAAAACCACACAGGGATGCAACCAAGAAAGAGAATTATAGACCAATCTCACTTATGAACATTGATGCAAAAATTCTCAATGAAATACTGTCAAACTGAATCCAAGAACACATTAAAAAAGATCATCCATTATGATTAAGTAGGCCTCATCCCAGAGATGCAGGACTGGTTCAATATATGAAAATCTATCAATGTAATCCATCATATAAATAAACTGAAAGAAAAAACCATATGATCATTTCATTAGATGCTGAAAAAGCATTTGACAAAATTCAATACCCCTTTATGATAAGGGTTTTGGAGAGATTAGGGATACAAGGATCATATCCAAGTATAATAAAAGCAATATAAAGCAAGCCAACAGCTAACATCAAATTAAACAGAGAGAAACTCAAAGCGATTCCACTAATATCAGGAACAAGACAAGGCTGTCTACTCTCACCATATCTCTTTTATATAGTGCCTGAAGTCCTAGCAATAACTATAAGACAAAATAAGGAGATCATGGGGATTCGTATTGGAAAGGAAGAAGCCAAACTTTCGTTATTTGCAGATGATATGATAGTGTACTCAAGTGACCCCAAAAACTCTACTAAAGAACTTCTACAGCTGATAAATAACTTCAGTGAAGTGGCATGATACAAAATCAACTCAAAAAAATCAGTAGTCCTCCTATACATAAAGGATAAAGAAACAGAGAGGGAAATCAGAGAAACATCACCTTTCATGATAGCCACAAAGAGCATAAAGTATCTTGGGGTAACACTAACCAAGGAAGTGAAAGATCTATTTGACAAGAACTTTAAGACCATGAAGAAAGAAATCGAAGAGGACACCAGAAAATGGAAGGATCTCCCATGCTTCTGGATTGGTAGGATCAATATAGTAAAAATGGCAATTCTACCAAAGACAATCTATAGATTCAATGCAACCCCCATCAAAATCCCAACAAAATCCTTCATAGACCTTGAGAGAACAATAACTAAGTTTATATGGAAAAACAAAAAGCCCAGGATAGCCAAAACAATCCTATAAAATAAAGGAACTGCCGGAGGCATTGCCATCCCTGACTTCAAACTCTATTACAGAGCTACAGTAATGAAAACAGCTTGGTATTGGCCTAAAAACAGAGAAGTTCATCAATGGAATCAAATTGAAGGGCCGGATATTAATCCACAAACCTATCAACACCTCATATTTGACAAAGAGGCTAAATTTATACAATGGAAGAATGAAAGCATTTTTAACAAATGGTGCTGGCATAACTGGATGTCAACCTGTAAAAGAATGAAAATATATCCATATCTATCACCATGCACAAAACTCAAGTACAAATGGATTAAAGACCTCAATATAAATCTGACCACACTGAACCTGATAGAAGAGAAAGTGGGAAGTAGCCTGCAATACATGGGCACCAGAGACCATTTCTTGTGTAAAACCCCAATGGCACAGAAAATAAGAGCAACAGTGAACAAATGGGACCTCCTGAAACTGAGAAGCTTCTGTAAAGCAAAATACACGGTCATTATTACAAAAAGGCATCCTACTAAATTTGAGAAGACCTTCACTGACCCCACATCAGACAAAGGTCTGATCTCCAAAATATACAAAGAACTCAAGAAATTAGACATTTTGCCTGGCAATCTTGTTTGCTTCCAATTTCCAGGAGGATCTATATATGTTTTTCTTTGGGTTCACCTTGCTATTTGGCTTCTCTGGGCTTGTGAGCTATAAGCTTAGTGTCCTTTGTTTTATGGCTAGGGTCCACTAATGAGTGAGTACATACCATAATCGTCTTTTTGGGTTTGGGTTACCTCACTCAGGATAGCCCAATTAAAAAATACCCCAATTAAAAAATGGGGTAATGATCTGAACAGAGAATTCTCAACAGACGTTCAAATGGCCAAAAGATACTTAAGGTCATGTTCAACTTCCTTAGCGATCAGGGAAATGCAAAGCAATACAACTTTGACATACCATCTTACACCTGTCAGAATTGCTAAAATCAAAAACACCAAAGATTGCCTGTGCTGGAGAGGATGTGGAGTAAGGGGAACTCTCATCCATTGCTGGTGGGAATGCAAACTTGTGCAACCTCTTTGGAAATCAGTTTGGCAGTTTCTCAGGAAATTGGGAATCAACCTACCTCAGGATCTAGCAGTACCACTGTTGCGAATATACCCACGAGAAGTCCAATCATACTACAAAAGCATTTGTGCAACTATGTTCATAGCAGCATTGTTTGTAATAGCCAGAACCTGGAAACAAGCTAGGTGCCCCTCAATGGAAGAATGGATCAAGAAAGTGTGGAATATAAACACATTAGAATACTACTCAGCGGTAAAAAAACAATGACATCTTGAATTTTGCATGCAAATGGATGGAAATAGAAAACACTATCCTGAGTGAGGTAACCCAAACCCAAAAAGACGACTATGGTATGTACTCACTCTTTAGTGGACCCTAGCCATAAAACAAAGGACACTAAGCTTATAGCTCACAAGCCCAGAGAAGCCAAATAGCAAGGTGAACCCCAAAGAAACATATATAGATCCTCCTGGAAATTGGAAGCAAACAAGTTCGCCAGGCAAAAGTTGGAAGCACGGGGGAAGGGGAGACAGGGAAGGAGAAGGGAAAAGGGAAGGACTGGGGAGAGCTTGGGGGAGTGGGAGGGTGGAGATGGAGGAAAGGTGGATATTGGAGAAGGGAATAAGTTATCTACACTGAGGGAGTCATTTTAGGACTGGCAAGATACTTGGCTCTAGAGTGGATCCCAGGTGGCCACCAGGATGTCCCCAGCTAGGTACTTGGACAGCAGAGGACAGGGTGCCAGAACTACCCTTGCCCCATAGTCACATTGATGAATATCTTGATCACCACCATAGAAATTTCGTCTGATGGATGGAGATAGAGACAGAAATCCACATTCACATCAGAGCAATGGACTGAGCTCCCAAGGTCCAGTCGAAGAGCAGAAGGTGGGATAAGATGAGCAAGGAAGTTAGGACCGTGAGGGGCTGGTCCACCCACTGAGACAGTGTGCCTGAACTGGTGGGAGCTTACCAAATCCAGCTGGACTGGGACTGAATGAGCATATGATCAAACCGGACTCTCTGAATGTGGCTGCCAATGGGGGCAGACTGAGCAGCCATTAAAAATGACACTAAGACCTATCTCTTCCGCATGTATTATCTTTTGGGAACCTAGTCTATTTGGATGCACACCTTCCTAGGCCCAGATGGAGGGGGGAGGGCCTTGGACTTCAAACAGGGCAGGGCACCATGCCCTCTTTTATGGAAGCAGGGGGAGGGAGGAGGGGTGGGAGGAGTGGGAGGGGACTGGAAGAAGGGGAGGAAATGTAAATTTTTTTGAATGGAAAAAATAAAAGAATATGGAAAAAAAGAGTTGTGCTGGCTATTGTATTTATTAATCAAGCAAATACCATGCATCTAGGACTTTTAACATAGTAATATGTTGGAGGATATCTCAGTATTGTAAATCCAGGCACCAGATCTTTCTTTAGCAGGAGATCCATAACGTTACCAGCAGGGTTACCTGCAGAGATCTGAGAAGTGGTAAGCTTGTGTCTGATACTTTATTTGTTTACTTGATATAACATTCTCTTCATTTTAAATTATTCATGTGTTGCTGTGCGACAATGGTCTTGTAGCGTGTAAAAGCTTGCCATTTGTATTGCTCTAATAAAATGCTGATTGGCCAATAGCCAGGCAGGAAGTATAGGCAGGCCAATCAGAACGGGAGAATTCTGGGAAAAGGAAAGCTCAGTCTGCAATTTTCTGGCAGACACAGAGGAAGCAAGATGAGAATACCTCACTGATAAAAGGTACCAAGCCATGTGCATGACACAGAAAAGAATTATGGGTTAATATGTAAGTTATAAGAATTAATAAGAAGCCTGAGCTAATATGCCAACCAGTTTGTAATTAATATAGGCCTCTGTGTTTCTTTGGGACTCAATGACTGTGGACCTAGTGGGAGAAAACCTCAGTCAACAATGTGTGTGTGTGTGTGTGTGTGTGTGTGTGTGTGTGTGTATTGATGTACAACTTGTAAGAGTTGCTTCTTTCCTTTCACAATTCAGGTTCTCGAATGGAACTCAGGTCATCAGGCTTGGTGGCAAGTGTCAAGAAACGCTTTCTGGTATCCTTTATTTCCGGTTCTATTGCTTGTTTTCCTGTATTTATCTCTACCAGTCTGTTATGAGACTTGTCTCTAAGTCTAGTAGGTGAGTAATACAGTAAAAAGAGCTTAGAGTTAGCAGGACTTTTGAAAACTGGAACTTTGCTATTCTGAGAAATTGTACATCTGTGCCATAGACAATGGATACCCTCCTGGGAATGAGAGCCATGATCATGGATGCTCTCTGCCATGCCTGTGGTCTAGCACTAAAAGGAGAGTTTTTTCTGAATTTACTAAAGAAAGTTTGTTGTAAAGAAATAACCAACCTGTAACTTCATATAGGATGTGAAATAATTTAATTCACTGTAGAGAGAGAATAATGAAAATATGAGGATTATAGAGAGATTAGGGCTAAGTTTTCTTTATATTAACCCCTTCCAAAATACATATCTTTCACATTTCTGAAAAAAAATGAGGTGTCTTAGAGAAAAGGCTATCATGAATTAAAAGTGGCTTTATATTCTTAGTGATGTAGAAGACAATACATTTCATAACCAACAGCACCTTAGAAAAGTGGTACTTACATTGTGAACTAAGTTTGGAGTAATATCAACTCTACATGAATAATATTACATAATCATCATCCTACTACCACCACCACTATCATCATCATCATTCTCACCACCACTGTCACCTCCACCATCATACCACCACCATCATTATCTCCACCATCATCATCACCACGACCATCATCATCTCCACCACCAGCATTGCCAACATCATCATCACTATCACCACCATCATCATTGTCACCATCATCATCACTACCACCAAGATCCTCATTGTCACCATCGTTATCATCTCCACCACCATCATCACCATCATCACCACCACCACCACTATCATCATTTCCAATTCAGAATTTATGACATGGTGCTTCCATTTTTTTCTAATTTTTTTACATTGAAAATCCTTTTTATGCAATATATTCTGATCATGATTTCCCTTGCCAAAGTTCCTCCCAGATCTTCCGTTTTACCCTCACATGCTTTCTTTCCCTGTCATTAGAAAAGAGTCACATAAGAAAAATAATATAATAAAATGAGATACAAAAAAAAGAATAGAATGAAATAAACAGAATAAAAAAGCCAAAGAAGAAACAAGTAACACACAGATGCAGAGACAAACACACATTAGCACTCACAAAAATCATATAAAAACACAAAACCAGAAACCATAATATATAAGCATAAGACCTGTAAGGTTAAAAAAAGCATCCCAGATAAAAACTTTTTAAAAATATCAATAGATTCTTGAGTTCATCATATGGCGACCATCCACAACTGGATATATGGAGAGGAAATCTCAGTGTGTGTAGGAAACCTCAGAACTCAGTCTTGTATAGGATGTGTCCATCTAATCCTTCCTTCATATTTCAAGTAACTCTGCTGAAAGGAGGTGGAAAGGTTGTCAGAGCGAGGAGTGATGGAAGACACCAAGGAAACAAAGCCTTCCAGACACAACAGAAACGATGCACATATGAACTCACAGATGGGGTCCAGCGCTGAGAGGGGAAGTGGACACAGGGCTTCACCCCAACCCAAAAGCTATCTCCTATCAAAAACAGCTTGCAAAGGAAAATTTAGTTTTTCCCAACAATGTTTCCCTGGATATACAAACCACCCTTATGGTGCTTTCCTTAAGACTGTATTCTACTTAAGGATGAAATAGTCTTTCCTAATCTATGCTTGAGATCTCAACTTGATTAGCATACATTTACTACAAATTTGAGAATTTAGCTCATGTGACTGTCAAAACTGTACTGGGAAGATGGCTCAATAGGTGAAGTGCTTCCTGTGCAAGCCTGAAATCTTAAGTTTGGATCACTAGCACCTACAGAGAAAACATCTGGGGATGGAATGGGAGAAGGTGAGGGAGGGAGAAGAGGAAGGAGGGGAAACTGGGGTTGGAATGGAAAAAGAAAAAAAACTGAATAAAAAATAAAAACATTTGGTGTGGTATGGCTGCATAAACCTGTAACCTAAGTAGCTACAGGCAGATCCTGGGGGTTTACTGGCCTGTTAGTTTAATTGAACTGACAATCACCAGGTTCATTGAGAATTTCTTCTTAAGATAGTAAAGTGGGAAAAATAAGACAAGCAACTAAGGAAGTGAAGTGGGACATCCTTTTGTATATTTGTTACTTTTATTAGTTAATGAATAAAGCTGTTTTGGTCAATGGCTTAGCAGAGTAAAACCAGGCAGGATATCTGAACCGAGATCGAGAGAGAGAGAATAGGTGGAGTTGAAGGAAATGCATTGCATCTTCTGAAAGAGAAAGATGCCAGAACATTACCTGCAAGCCATAGCCTCATTGTGATACAGAAATGAATAGAAATGGATTAATTTAAGATGTAAGAACTAGCTAAGCATATGCCTAAGCCATTGATCAAACAGTTTTGAAATTAATATAATTTCTGTAGATTGTTTGGGTCTGGGTGGCTGGGAAAGGAAAGTGTGGACTCCGTTTACCGTGGGAAGAATGAGACAAAGAAGCAGCTGAGGAAGACATTCAGACATCAGTCTCTAGCTTCCAGCATTCTGTGTTACAAGGGCATCTGAATACACGAGCACACTGCACACCATTATGTATACATACATTCACACATACTCCAGAACAAGACAAAACTGTGTCCGAGTAGCTGAGAAACTGCTAATTTGTCACGCCATTCGTTGATGTCTAATTATGACACACTCCTTCGTAGGAAGGAAATGATGAAGATTGCTTACTTCAACCTAGAAAAATCCAAAAGAAACTTCAAAGCAACATAATCTCTGTTTAAAGAAAAAACATTTAATAAAATAATTATATAGTAATGAAAATGATAAAAACAACAACATAAGCATATGTAGTGTGATAAACACGATTTGATCTTGTTCAAAAATCACAAATAGTTCTTATTTTAGGTCTGTGCCAGATTCAGATTTCAGTGAGCCCTTAAATAGTTTTAGGTGTTGGTCAAATAATGGGAGTGTGGAAGGATGGCTGGTGTTAGTCAACTGATACTCTTTGATCTTAATGCTGCTTAACCACTTAATCTCATCTTAAGTGATCTATGCCTCTTGACCCAGTGAGATTGGATTCTGTGCAGGAGAACAAAGTGTGATAGACAGTAGTGAGATGACCTAGTGAAGTAGGGACAAAGGGTCAGCAAAGAGGGATGGTGAGCTAATGGGCACAGGTTTGTGGATGAGAAAACTGAAAGTGACCCCAGAAGACTGTCTATCATTGATCTGCGAATGCCCTTCTTGTAACCTTCTCATAATATCATACCATTTTCATTACTAGAGCAGTCTTCACTTGGAGCCCAACTTGATATTCCTAGATTAATATTTATAGTTTCTAAGGCAAATAGTAAGTTCCCATATTTCATTATATTATCTTCCCTTTTCATTAAAATGAACATGCTACAGAGATCAAGATCTAACATTCAGGCGATAAAAACTGAAAAACTGTAAATGTCAGTTTTTTATGTGGCCATAATCATTTAATGACTGACACTCGAGGAAAGAATGTATATAATTATACTGCATAAAATTCATATATATACATATATATACATGTTTATTAATGTCATATCATTTTAATGGCAATTGTTCTTATCTAAATAAGAATAAACAAAATTAGTTTTTGTAATACTGAAAATCAAGTTTCTAATATCAATGGATTTTTATTAGTAAGTATAAATATATATATAATGTACATGTGTTATATGTCATATATAAAAGAGGGAAAAATCATTTTTATTTGGTAATAAGCATTCTTCCACTACCACCTGATTGTATCAATTAATTTGTTAAAATCTTAGACTGTTATTATTTTAATATAATTGCCCTACCATATAACACTCTCTATACTCCATAACATACTGTACAACTCCATTGATTTCCATTTCATTAATTGTAGAAACTGACTTAAACAATATTTGTACAAAAAAGCAACGTTACAAACTTCTTATCTGTGGTGCAGTACCAAATGTGACCTGCAGAGAATCTTCTGCCAATGGGAAACTCCTTAGGAAAAAAAGTGCAGGAAAGTCACCAGTGGGTGGAACAAGTATTGTCTTAGTTAATTTGTTATTTGTGTGAAGAGGCACCACGATTAAGGCTACATATTAAAGAAAGCATTTTATTTCAGACTAGGTTACATTTTCAGAGGGTGAGGCCGTCATGTCAGGAGCAATGACAACAGGTAGGCAGGCTCATGGCTGCAGCAGGAGCTGGAGCTTCTGTCTTAGTCACAAGCAGCAGGAAGAGAGAGAGGAACCGGACCTGGTGTGAGATTTTGAAACTTCAAAGACCACCCTCCAAACAGGTTCTAGAAATTGGGGATCAAACATTAAAATACATGAACTTGTGACGGCCATTCTCAGATCCACCCGTCTCAATCTTCAGCATTGGGGTTATAGGCACATGATAGATGGAATTTTAATAATGTGAGGTTTTGGAATCCAAACTCAGGTCCTTAACTTTGTTCAGTAGTATTTCCCCAACCATGGATGAACTTTTGACAGTGATAAAATCTGAGTTTTTGGTATGATATTGAGTGTCTGGTGATCAAGTTGAGATCACAGCACAGAACAGAGATGATTGTTTTGGCCTTGATAGAATGCAAGTCCTAAGAAAATCAGTGTTATAAAATCTGAAATAGAAAAACAATAATGACAACTATAATAATACTAGGGTATTTTTAAAATATCTCTACCTTTTCATTATCATGTCTCATCTTGACAAATGTGAATCAATTATTACAACATGTGCTCTATAACATTGCTAAAGAATTTACTCTTTACAGTAAAGTAAAAATGAAAGCATATTTAAGAATTTCTTAATGAAATTGGTATTCCATTGGCATCTTTTTTCCTAGTGTAAACAAAGCCAATGATGATAATAAGTGTTATAAATCCTACTGCTAAAAACATAATTCAACTTGTACCAATAAAATACAGTTTAAGGAAAATGTTCGTTTTTTTGTTGTTTACTTTTTAAGGGGGGCAGGAAGGAAAGTGTTTTTCTATCTTATAATTCCAGATGATGGTACATCATTAAAGGAAGTCAGGACAGGAACTCAAACTGGGAAGTAACCTTATGGAAGGGATTGATGTTGATTCAATGGCGGAATACTGCCTCCTAGCTTGCTCTTCAAGTTTTCCTCAGCCTACTTTCTTTTTTTCTTTTCTTTTAAATAATATGGATTTAATTTATATAATAAAATACAATTATATAACTTCTCCTTTCCTTTTCCTCTCTTTATACCATCTCATATACCCCCACTTGCTTTCTTTCAAATTCACGGCCCACTGTTCATTAATTGTTGTTACATTCATATATTTACATGTATACACATAGATTTTCTCAAATAATTATTTGGCCTTTGAAACTTCTATTTTCTGAAAATTTCATACATATATATATATATATATATATATATATAACACATACTGATCATTTCTGTCATCCCATTCTCTCCCTCCAAATCCTTCTGCATTTCTCTCAACACAACTCCCTCCCAGCTTAATGTTTACATTTTGTTGAGACAGGGTTTCTCTATATAGCCCTGGCTGTCCTCGTACTTGGTCTGTATATCATGCTGACCTCAAACTCACAGAGATCCACTTGCCTGTGCCTTCTGAGTGCTGGGATTAAAGGCGTGCACCACCGTTGCCCAGTGTTTGTCCTGTTTTTATACACAGAGTACAACTAATGAAGCTGATATGTGCATGGGTTTGTGCCATAACTGGAGCATTGGCAACCAATCAGTGGCTAACCCTAAAAGAAAGGTGACTCTCCTTATCTCAGCAGTCATTAATTGTTACTAGTTTTTCAACTCTTGAATAGAAGATCTATGCACATAGCAACTCAAAGATGCTTGGTGGGAGCAGTAAGTCAGATGAAACACCATTTTTGGCAGGGCACTTTTTATTTCCACTTTCCTTTAGTCCCACAACCTGGTAGCACTGTGGACTAGTGAGCAAACATGGGAACACTCTGAGGCTTCCTACTTCTGCTCTATTTTTTGCTGAGGGAACTTTCAGTGCCTCACCTTTTTCATTCTTAGAGTAACAACAACTACAGTCTATAAATGTTAAGATAACAAAAAGGGTAATATATGTAAGACTTTCACATCAAAGAGTAACACATTAAATGCTTGGATAGTCAAACGTAGAACCTAAGCATGAGTAATTCTTAACTCTACCATGACCACCATGACTCGCCTCAATCATTTCTACTATTACCTAAATCTTCCACACTGGGATTTGAATAGTATTCACAAAAATAAAAGTGGTTCCTTTAACCCAAATCATCCTCTTTGTATTTCTTCCACTTAGGAAATTAATAGCCTGTATGATTCAATTGTTTGTTTTGGGAGATCAGTTTAGTCTAAATGAGATGTATTTGGTTTAATATTTATGAATGATAGTGATCTAAGTTTCCAACTGCTCTTTCTAACCAGAATATCCTCCTGAACAATTAACCTAGTTTCATGTAATTTTGCATTCCCTAGTGTTGATGTTTTTGCTGAACCAACTAAAAATGTCCTAATTCTTACATACCTTCATTCCATTTCATTTTCTTTTGCTCTCAGATGGAGACCAGTTGAAAGCCAAGCACTTTATGTTGAGGTAATACTTTTCAGGTGCCAAAAGGAAAGGCAGAAAATTAACATTGATTCTAACTTTACCTATATTCTTATTTAACAACTGCTTGAGGCAAGTACTGTCTTTATTTTAGAAGAAAATATAAGAGGTGCTAAGGGCACACAAATAATAAATGGTAGAGCTAGGTTGGAATTGAGGTCATCTGACTCCAAGGGGATGCTCATTTTTCCAAGTCACAGCACACAATTCTCAGGTATGGAAAAAGATATATCCGAGGGAAGTTCATGGGTCAGCAATAAATTGTGAAAGCTTACTTTCTTGGCTATTGTCTGTGTAAAAATAGCCAATCAATCATTTTAAGTGAATTTACATCTTGGAAAACGTGTGCTGATGTGTACACTTGTGTATTGGGAAGAGAGAAAAGCATTGTCTCTGATGTGTTTTGGTGATAGTAAACATTTGGATCTTACTTCGCATTGTCCCTGCCTTTGGTAAAAGGTAATGTGCTATCCTGGAGTCTGAAAATGGTTCTGAGCGTCACCATCTATTGTTCTGTTCCCTTGCCCAGGCAGAGGAAGCCTGATCTGTACAAGTAAATGAACTGGAAGATTAAGAAATTCTCTTCAGAATTTAATTAATGTGGAAAATCAACATAAACATCCTTTGGATTTTAAGCTATTTCCCTCTCAATTGTGTATGTTTAAACCTTAATTAAGAAATTATTTTCTTAGCTCTCTGTGTCATTTTGACTCTCGGACAAGGGTGTTACTATAGAATAGAATGAATGAAAACATCCTAAAGAGAGTTTGTGTTAAAAGCTCTTGAAATGAAAAGAAGTGAGTGTGGTGCATCACTCCCAGAAGCCTAAATCATACAGGATGAGGTACAGACTCTGACTTCACAGAGACCCACATCCATACAGGATAAGGTATAGACTCTGACTTCACAGAGACCCACATCCATACAGGATAAGGTATAGACTCTGACTTCACAGAGACCCACATCCATACAGGATGAGGTACAGACTCTGACTTCAGGGTTGCGTCATCTTGTCCTCTGGCTCTCAGGTTGATTTCCATCACTGAGCACCAAAAAGATTTTCTTTGCTGTCACAGCTTTGTAAGGGCTCATGGCTTTCCACTGTTTGTCTACATAAATGACTTTCTCATCTTTTAGTCACTGCGTGCCACTCAGTGGCTCCTTTGGTAGCTTTGTCTGTAGGACTGTTTACCTTATGAAATGATTTGACCCTCTCTTCACTGACAAAAACATTTATAGTCCTAAACTAGATTTATTCCACTGGGCATCTCCTTCATGTTCAATGACCTGGTTTCTACTCCCTTGGAAGCTTGTACTCTCTGCTACCTCCTATAGCTAATGCACGGCTCAGTCTAGGGTGGTGACTTAGTGAAAACCACAAGCCATTTCTCAGGAGTAATCTATGTTTCATGCTCTTAGATTATTGCAATAATATGAAACCCTTCGATCTAGCCAAATATGTCCATGTGGAGCTGATTGGAGAGATAAAGAAAGAGTTGATGCAAGCAAAGGAAGGAGAGGTGGCTTGTACGTGTGTCTACTGACAATAGCTCTTTTCTTCCATTTATTTTCTACTTCAGAGCTAGGATGGTCATCTGGAGCCTCTTAGTTTCAAAACTGTAGCCATTTCTTAGGTGTGTGATAGTTGGTTTTTGACATGATGTATGCTAGGTAGTTTGGAAAAAGGAAACTTCAGTTGAGGAAATCTTACACTTTTTTTCCCTCCTTGAACTTGCATTTCACATTCTGCAGAGAGTTTTATCCCAATATAATACATTTTATGCTTGACAAAGTTTTATTGATCACACTAACATACCTCTCTAATAATAATAGTAATAATTTCAAAATTGAATTTTATATAACCACAGGCTTTAAATATTAAGCTTTACTCCTGTCACAAATAATCATTACAATAATACATGTACTTGATCAAAATAATATAAGCATATTACAAGGTTTCACACATAAGCATTGAATTTAAAATGTCAAATGATATGGATGGGTGGGAGGGTTGATTATTATGCCTTGATTAAAGGAACAGGAAAGTTGATTGTTTGCTACCATGGAAAATTTACCTTTGGAAGGCAATTCTAGATGAGATCTTGTGTTATATAGAAAGTTGGTGAGAGTCAGAAAGAAGCTGGGGGAAGAATGGTAATTCAGTCATTCCATAGGAAGACCACATAGCAGATAGACTATCTACATCAAAGTTTAGCATATATATGGATGTATTTTAAATCTGTATACTTTCCAAGTAGTATTCTTAAATTTGAGGCATCATATTGTGATCTAAAGCTCTTACACTGTTTTTTTTTTCTCTATATATGAGGTAAAAATGAAGCTCTATTTGGTTTTGTTATACCAGCCATGAAAAAGCAATGTTCTTCTGACCTTGTAGTTCTTGGAAAGATTCTGCCATCACCATTCATGGGATCATTTCTCATATATACATAAGCTCCTCTCTCCCCTAGGAGAGCATTTTCCATGGAAGTAATGGGCATGGCTTTCATAAGCTTACAAAATTTAAATTTTCTGCTATAAAACATTTTGAAAGATTTGTGAAATCAGAGATATGGTTTTCCACTCAAAGAGCTTATAATGTAAGAAGTAAGACAGAGGGGCTGAAGAGATGGCTCGATGTACAAAGGGCTTGCTATGCAACTATGAGGACCTTATTTTGTATCCCTAGCACACACATAAAACTTAGGCATGGCAGCATATGTTTTCAATCCCCTTACTTGGGGAGGGGTGGAGACAGGCAGATCCCAGGAGCTCATTGGCTAGCTGGCCTAGCCAACCAGTGAGCTACAGCTAATCTAGCGAATCAGTGAGCAACAGACTCAGTGAAAGCCCTGTCCTAAAATGGAAAACAATAGAGGAAGACACCTGACATCAACTTCCGGCCTCCACATATGGACATATACTGTCACACACTCCTTAATACAAACATTTGACACTTAAATATATACATTTACACATATATACACAAAATTAGAGAAGGAATCTAAGGTGTTATGCATGAACACCAGGGAAATAGCCTAGGGTGTCAAAGCACTCAGAGAATGAACAGTAATTCAATTGTCCTAGAGTACTGAGTAAACTCTTTGAAGGATCACCCAAAAGGGATCTGATGAGCAAATGTTGATAGGTTCTTTTTGAAAATATTAAGCAACTGTGTTAGTTTTTAAGGAGTATATTTGTTAAGCAAGTAAAGAAAATACTTTAATGCTAGACTAAAAAAACCACCTTTCATTACTACTGAATAGGTTAATTTCCCAAGAGAATAGTAGATTAGAAAAAGCCAGGAGGAGTATTAGCATAAATTTGCCCCCTTCAAATGCATTTCCTTTTTTTATTTCAAAGATGGCTAGCAAGTCAAGTATTTGAGGATGGGGGTTTCAGAAAGAACTGTTTTAGGACATAGATTAAGATAAATTAAGAAATAGCGATAATTTTGGTGTTAAGTTGCTGCTTTAAAACGTAGTTGAGAAAAGGAGGAATAGGAAAACGCCAAACACCTACACTATAAAATCAACATAATGGCAGGAACACATCATCTAACAACAACTTTAAGTATTAACAGTCTTAATTTACCAATGAAAACATAGAATAGCATATTGGATTAAAAAAATCAAGACCCATGCTTTTTGAGACCAAGACCATACCTCATAGATTTATTTATTTTTTATGTTTAATTTTTTATTACTTTATTAACACTAGGAATCAAAATTTCCACTTCCTCCCCTCCATCCGCTTCCCTCCCGCTCCCCCACTCACCCTCCTTCCCTCCCCCTCCAGTCCTAAGAGAGGGCAGGGTACCCTGACCTGTGGGAAGTTCAAGGCTCTCCCCGCTCCATCCAGGCCTAGGAAGGTGTGCATCCAAATAGATTAGGATCCCAAAAGCTAGTACATGCCATAGAGACAAATC